>JBCJKH010026322.1:10479-25701 GCA_039877255.1 Loriculus beryllinus
CATTGACCACAACTCTTTGCATGCGGCCATCCAGCCAGTTCTGTATCCACCGAGTGGTCCACCTATCAAATTGATGTGCTTATTTTTAAAAGCAGACACCCACACAGGCTGCCTGCATGGAGTCCATATGTGATTTGAACTCACCCTTGCACACCTGTTTTGGAAATTCACTTTTGGAAATCACTTTTGGAAATTCTGAATTTAGACTTCAACAGAGACCAATTCTATCACTTCACTGAAGGGCGAATAGCTGAATAAAAAGTGGTAGTTGGAGAGTAATTATTGAAAGTTTGCTGCCAAAGTAAGTCCATCTTTGGTCTTCTGTCTCCCTGTATTTTTTAATAATAGCGATACTGGAAGAGGTGGTGTTCATATTGAGTCTGCTGGTGACACTAACAGGCTGCAGGCACCTCCCAGGGATGTAAATGTAACTCAAAATCACCTCAACAAATTGGACATAAACCAAAACTAAAACAGAAGGATAGATCTGTGTAAGTGACAAAAGCCACATACTGCAGTAAATAGGACGCTGCAGTAAATAGCACAAACATATGCCAGGGAGCAACTGTTTGGGTGACAGCTCTCCACTGATTCACACACGGCTGCATGTGTCAGCAATGCCCTGGGAGTTTGCAAGCAACAAAAATCCTGCTTGGGATGCATGAACCAGGTTTGCAGGTCCTTTTTATCTGTTTGCTTCCGTGTCCAAAATGGATGCATCAAGAATCAATATGCAAAACAGATTAAGGATTGGACTTTAGGAAAAACTTCTTGTAATGTTAAGGCCAGTTCAAGTACAGCTACAGGCTGTAGAATATCCATTGCTGATGCTCTTCAGACATTTGTAAGACAAAATATAAGTCCACAACTATCTAGATCGAGAAGACAGAAACAGTATGTATTTTGCTTCTAGGAACATCAATATGTGGAATAGGATGGAGAGAATACCAAACAGTAGGATTCTCCAGCGCTGTTTCTGCCGGTTGCAAGGCAAGGTCATTCCCCATCCGACTCAGAAACTGGAATAAGAATAACCTTGAGCCTCTGATAACTGCAAGTCAGTCACTCAGATTGATGCACTGAATGGTAGCACAGAACCATCCTCTATAAATGAAGGTTAAAGAAACTGTTCAGCTTCAGTAAGGGGTCATGAGGCAAAAGCAGTGAGGTTTCTTTTCACATAACAAACAAGATTTTTCCTAAACTAAAGAAAATTGCTTTATCTGTGAAAGGGATTAAACAGTGTTATTCCAGGGGACCAGCATGAGGAATTAATTCTTAACAAGGTTGTGGCAGATACAGAATACTAATAGCAGTTATGGAAAGCAGCAGGAATGTCCCACCTCATTCAGTGGGACAGCATTAATCCATCAGCCTATAAGGAATACCCTTCTTGCAATCTAGTGCCAAAAGCAATGTGGAGGTTGGACACCATATGTTAGTGTGAGGGCAAGAACTTCATCATCTGGGGTAAACTGGTGAGAAATCGGTGATTCTGAGTGTCCAAGATGCTTAAGTCATGGGCGGCTTTTGAGCATGTTACTCAGAAATAGCTGGTAGGTCATGGTGCTAGAGAGCATTGCAGTGACACATTTCTGTGAGAAGCATCTTGGGCATGGGCAGCTCCAGTCTCCTGCAGCTTCCACTTCTGAATGCCGGCTGTGGCCCAGATTCGGCAAAGCATCAGATTTTTAACCCCAATCCAGCTTCTTCAGACCCTTCTGAATCTGGGCCTGTGTGTCAGGAGAGGCACAGGCTCTTTTTAGCAGATGCAGTCAGTGACCCACAAAACTGAACATCCAGAAATAGAAGGTGCCTAAAAGAAGTGTCCTCAAAAGTGTAAATCTTCACAGTAATACTTTTTAGATATAAACACTGCTGAAATTTTTCAGCACTCAAGACAGGTTTCTTTCTACTGTGACAGCTGTTGTTTTAAGTCCTGAGATAAATATTGACCTTCCCTTTTGCATAAAGAAATGGGAAAGGGAATTTGAAAAGATGGCTTGGGGAGATGAACGGTAGTGGGAGCGTGTCAGTGGCATCTCACATTGAACCCTCCTCATTCTCACAGCACGTCTGTCAGACCCTGATCTATCTCAAGCTTCTTTGCTGAAATTACTCCTTCTGGAGTTGCACTTATACACAATTCACATATTTTGAAATATATACGGGCATATTGTGCCTGATAAAACAAATGACACACAGCATGTTTCTCAGACATGCTCATGATAAATGGGAAATAAAATGCTTCAAAAAGTTAATTATCTAAAAAAAAAAAAAAAGAAAAAGAGAAAAATGTCAGGTTTTACACTGTATTTCTTCCTTTGGGCATACATTCACATTCACTAGATAGAGATTTCATTTCACTGTATCAAGGAAGTTACAGCACCTCAACAGATGCAAGTTCCCAACTCACTCCAGTCATTTATATTTGTCAGGCTGTTGGGTCTTTGGTGCCCACTGTGCCTGAGCCAGCTCCTCACCATCAAACAACTGCCACAGCTTGGTCCTCATCCCAGGAGGATGCTGATATGCGCATGGGGAAGCAAGGATTACATCTATCAGATTAAGACAATAAATAAAATTCTAACAATATTAGTAAAGATTGCCACAGGAATAACGGGGTAAGCACCCACTTCTGTGAATTATGACACCAAGAGTTTAAATACAGTTTCCTCTACATGTTTTTTTGATATAAATACTCTGTAACTTATTCTTATGTATCCCTCAAGAAAAACTCTGGGTTGAGGACAGCTCTGTTAGTCACGGGGGCAGGCAGTGACAGTCTTTGTTGCTGATGTAATAAAAGGTGCATAGAAATATTTATGACACCATCCCTTTCTGACTTCTTAGGTTAGAAACTCCTAGAAGCAATATACCTAGTTTATGCAGAACCTAATGCCACAGAACTTAAAATCTGATTAGAGACTTTGTATTATATTAAAATAGACAGCTAAAACCGGGCACGTGCTCTTTTAACATTTTGCCACATTGCACTATTCCCTGCACACCTTCATCACTGGCAGAAACAACTTAATGTAATCAGCAATCCATTTTAAACACTGGATACTCCCGGCTGTGCAACATAACACATCCCTGCACCTTCCGAACCAGCAAAATAGAGTGCAGTTTTCCACCAAGTAAAAAATGACAGTAATTAAACCTTTTTAATTACTAGCCACTAACTACCACATATTGCCTATTACAAATCTTACTCTTTGTCCCTTGTCCCCAGGAAATCATCATTGCCCTGTAAAACCTGACTAGTTTGCAAGCATAAATCATCTCTAGGTAAGGAGATCTGGGGAACTAAAGACAAGTCTAAATTAAAGCTCCTGGTGTTAATTAGGGGTCTCTCTGTATTGTTTTACCTTTTCCATGGAAGTGACTTATAAAGAAACACTTGCCTGAGGCAGTGCCTGTCGGGTAATATCAGCTTTTCTCAACACAGGAAAAGTCCATTACATCACAAACTTGGAAGGCACTTTGCTCAAACAAGGAGCAACATGGTCATAATACAAAGCTGCAAATAGTGAAACTTCATAGTCTGTCATTTTCCACAATTTAGAACTTACTCTCTTTTAGAGAGTCTTTTACTTGAAGACTGCTGAGAACAGTTACCTTAAAACTCACCAATTTAAAAACAATTCCCAGTGTCATGCAGAGTAAAATTTTCAATGCAGCACTTTGCAAGATTAAAATGAATGACTATCCCATTTATCCAAGTAATAAATAAGAAGACCTGCATAAACCACCAGCTTTAGAGACAGCAAAACTAACTTGAAAAGCGAGAGATATTTGAGTTGGCATTCAGCAGGTCCAGCTCTTCTCTCCTAATCATATCACTGATCCGTCACCTATGGAAATGGTCTGTGAATCCCGTAATCTATTTTCCTGATAGCAAAGACTGTCCATGAGAAACCTGAATGCCGAGCAGAGCACAGGACCAAACCCAGCTGCCAGGCAGGATCCTGCAGCCATCTTCAAACCCAGCTCATCTTAGTATTCAAGCAGCCTCTTTCCACCGGAGAGTACAGATGCACTGGCGACCACCAGGATGCAAAAATACACTCCCAGCCAAAGTGGAATATTAACCTTCATCTGATTTTTTAACATGAATTTCCTACAGAAATAAGGCTTAATTTATTGCTTTCTCAGTTTGACAGAATGATGCAAAGAAACAAGGCTCAAGAGACTCTGCATGACAATAAAATTCCTTTTATCCTTAGGTCACTGTGTCAAGGGAATGAATCAAGACAGTTTCACTCTCTGAACAAAGATAGATAAGTAATATTCAGAGTTATCATTCACTTTTGAATGGGCCCATTCCCAAAATACACATTATCAGAGAGCATTATCTTGTCTAGCAGACAAAAAAAGATGCAAAAATATTGAAGATACTTCTGCGATCTCTCTAAAATCAGCATTTTAATGTCATCTTACTTTTCACTTTTGGAGCTTTCAAAATAATCCACTTCATTTAAAGATAAAGGAGAGCTTTCTCCATAGGATTTCCACAGGGGGAATCAAACATATTGGACGCAGAGGCACATTGTGAGAAGCACTTTGCCTGGCATGCCACCTTCCTTCAGAGCTACAAACCAGGGGTTTCTTAAATGTATAAATTAGAACTTAGGCAGGAAAAACAACAAGCAAGTTTTTTAGCAGTGAAAAGAAGCCAGTCTCATACCCAATGTATTCCTGGGGACACAGGCTACCAAAACAATAATGCCCTCAACACCTATTACCAGAAGAATGTTTCAAACCCAGAAAATTGAGATACTTGGACCAAGAAATGCTTTTAACTGTTTTGTTAAATTGAAAAATCATCAAGGAAAGGAAAAAACCACCCCATCGAACTTTTTGATATCCCTATTATGCGTTTATTTTTTAGGTTGTTTTGTTTTTGTGTTGTTTTTTTCCCCCTTTGAAGTTTAAAAGGTTGCCTGGAATCAAAGTGTTTGAAGGGAAATGCTTTCACCCTCTGACTTTTCTAAACACAAGGTGCCTAACCTAGTGCTTTATTTCTGCTAAGATGTCATTAAATTTCTGCTCTTCTCAGAGAAAAAGCAATCCTTCCTGAGTTTTCAGACTTATTGCATCCAGTGAGCTATAAGCACTTTTTTTTTTTCTTACTGACAAGAACAAGCTTCCTACAGCAGCTGGAAGCAAAAGTGAAGAGGATGGATTTATATCTCAGCATTTGTTGCTATATTGAGGACTAAATTCTAACTCTTTAGAGGACCTTTAAAAAATGTACATGGTCCCAGTTAAGAGTTCAGTAAAAAATAACTAGAAATCTAATGTGTCTGAATTTTTTAATAAATAAAACCTTGACTTTGGTGATTGTCTCCTGCAACAATTTTAGTGTACAGTGAAGTGACACTGCAAAATATTTTCTGAAATACTGTATCTGTCTGATAACCCTTTGGTATGTTTATGCAGCCTTAACTTGAAAGACTTAGCCTGAGAAGTGCGATGTCCCAGCGGACTTATGCAAATAATCAAAACAAGATATATATCAAATATTCAAACCAGTAACAAAGCTGATGTAAATGATTAGCTACATGCAGTGTGTGCCAGAATGGCAAATGGCCAAGTCCACTGCCCAGGCCTCCAAGCCCCCACTGCTTGTCTGCATACCAAATTCCGAATAAACCCCTCAGTTCTTGAACTATGAAGGTCAGTTGCAGAAAACATTTCTCACAGCTTCATGTTGTCCTTCTTGTAAAAAATACTAAAAATAGATTTTAACCTCAGTCTGGGAAAGCTTACACAAAGCTCAAAAAGTCATCTACTGACCTTCTTTTGACATAAATGTACCTCATTTTGCACTCTTTAAATACAATTTAAGAGATAAGTATATTCTTAATAGGCCTGTCTAGTATATGGCTATGTTGAGTTATCTGTATAATAACTTCATTCAAGTAGCAATACAATACAAATCAACCACATACAAAATCTGTTTGTTTGGGTTTTTTGTAACTGCTAGTAGTAAGTAGAATCTAATAATAAACTTAAATTCCCAGACCTGAATCTCAGAGGATGCAATGCCCAGGGAATTGCTGGCTATTCTTGAACTTAAGGAAGACTTCTTGCCACTCAAAGCTTTTCAATATTCCATTCTACAAGAATTTAAGGTAAGACCAGACCTTTGAGAAGAATAAAGAAAAAAATGCATATACACTTTTCAGGGTTTATATCAAAATAAGAAAATGCTGCATAGTCAAGCTCACAGGCCAGCTTGTAGCTCAAATCTGTTTCACGGAGGTACAAAGCTGGGCTGCTCTGCACCACATTTCAAGTTGGTTGAAATATCACCACAATCTTAACCCTGTGTAATGTTAGCCCAGAAACCTCCCTTGCATCTTACCTGCACTCTTAATTACATCATGTTTAAAGTGAATTTCTGTACGCATAGATAAAACACAATGTGGCTGTTCTATGCCTTCCTCCAGCTGTCAATTGATTTGTAAGAGGCAAAAAGCATCTTGGGGCAGTTTAAACGCTGTACTACAAATGAGTCCTGACAAAAATGTGACACAAGGTGTCAGAAAGTATTCCCTGCTCCACTGGTTGTCTTACAAATGAACTGTTTCCTTGAGAAGAAAAGCCCAGACCACACAGACTCCTTAACTCAAGTATCTTCAGAGACCCTTCATCAACTTGCCTGGCATCCTGTTTACAACGTTAAATCCCATTATATTTCTATTTGAAGGCAGCATTGGGGCCCCTAACTTCAAACCTTGTGTTTCGGCTGCTCCCAGCAGTTCCCCTACCTGCAACTTGCTTTTCCTGCCACTATCGGTAGACTATTTCCAGCAGTGAGGCCGGGATCACACATGGGATATCAAGTGAAGGTGCAGGTGTGCTCTTGTGAATTCTTCAGGATTTTTCTGACTGCAGAAATAGCAATGCCACTGTTTTCTTTGCAATCTAGAGACACAACTGAGTCAAAATCCTGTTTGTGATTTTGCTATCAAATAGTCTGTTTTTAAACCTAAGCATGTTAGTTTCATTGTGAAAATAATGAGCTTCTTCCCAAGAAAACTAATAAGGAAGCAGAGGTGCGGAGGTCCAACCTTGACCATGGCCACACAGAACAGGCTAATTTAATCTTGAAAAGTTCATAGGCATGGCTCAGACCTTCACTGTGCACCAAAGACCAAGTTTTTCCTCCCACTAGGAGGGCAAATCCTCCAAATTCAAACCAAGCAGCCAAAGGAGCACCACTGAAGGCCAGAGGAATCTCTTCACCCGATAGCAGCTCAGATAATGAAGCAAATTCTTTAAGGTTTGGTGTATAAAGAGAAGCAAGAGCTGCTCCTCAGGTAATGATGTCGTTTGGGGTTATTCTGGATGGAATTCTGTGAATAAATAGTAACAGAAGACATATTGTTCTCCTAGCACATAGGACATTTGTTAGCTATTTCTCAAAGCCTTCTCAAAATGGCAGAGGACTGCAGCTGAAAACAAGTGCCATGGGCACACCAGCAGGTGCCTGCCTGATGTGGCCAGATGTTACAGCCACCAAGAGCCCAGCTGCCCAGCCTTCCCTCAGGCTGCAAAGCAAAGGGTCGGACACCCCAGCTGGCACAGAGGAAGAGTCATGGGCACGCATGGCTTTGCATCTAGGAATTCCTTGAAGATACCTTGTGCTGGGACAAAAAATCTGTGCAGAAGATGATTTAAAAGCTGTGCTGACCCCTGAGTGACCTGCTATGCAGCAAGGGGAGGGCAGGAGCTCCTGCCTGTTTCTGGCTAGATGACCCGTGCCAGCCACACGCAGCGTATGCAGCAAAACAAAGTGACTCGTATGCCACCTCCATGGAATCACTGCTATTATTTGGTACACTCCATAATGCAATCCTTTTGCTCTGATTTAATTACTAAACATAAAAGGAAATAAACTTCAAACTGAAAACAAAGAAATTGCTCTGCATGTAATTTATGGGAGCTATTCTTCAGCTGAATGCCATAAACCCCTGCATGTTTACGATACCCTATTAGAGGGCTGAAAACACACTTGCATTTGCCTATATTGACTATGCAGATTATGTGATATTAGTGCCTTTTTCTGCCTGTGCCATTTTTCATACAAGTAGCGTATTTGTTTAAAGACATCCTTGCACTAAACATTGGCTCCTGCTAAGAAACAGAAAAATAAGACTGGATGTGTTCTCCCTCATTGCCAGAGGCTATCAAGCTGGTAAGCGCTGAGCAGCTGGCAATGGTACGTGAAAGAAGGGGGCACTGCACACAGTTCTGTTTTCAATCTGGAATATCAATTATTGGAGGAAGCAACCCCACAGCCAGACAAAACAAGAACTATCTCCACAGTGGATAACTATGTCAAATGATCTGAGCTGTATGGCATTTCAGGAATGGCTGGATGGTAGCACAACGATTTATTGAGATATCACATTAAGCCCTTGGTTTCCTTGTCATAGGAAAGGAAATAAGGTTTGCAGACTTGACTGCAGCATTGATTTATGTATACCAGCTTCAAAATGTGCGAATAGAATGAGTGTTCCTGTTATCCTCGACTTAGGGGTCTGCATACCCTCCACTCTCACAAGCAGAAGACCTTGGGATAGTGGCTCTAAGGAGCAGAGCATGCTCCCGCTGCCTCTTAGAACTTGCTCTCACATCCCAACAGAAATTGTCCAGGATCTCCACTCATTACCCAGGGTGAGCACAGGAGCATGGGGAGCAAAAGAAAGGAGCCAGAGGGACACGAGGCAAGGTCTTGATGTGCACTCCATACTGTGACACTGAAGCCCCATCTTCAGTGGTTTTTAAAGATTTCAGATTTTCAAGCCTTTTCCTTTTTTAAGCCTTTCTGTGAACAGCAGATTCTTCTCCCACCATGCATGGATGGAGTCAGCACGAAGAAATAGGATGAGTTCACACTGAATTCAGCCTGTTCTTCAAGGAAGTAGCAGGAGGGGCGTTGGAACTAGATGATGTTAAGGTCCTTTCCAACCCTAACGATTCTATGATTCTACGAATTCATCTCTTGGAAACTTGCAAACAGGCCCAACTACCTATTAAATCACGTCTAAGCCATGCACCCTAGGATTGCATCAAAACACTCCTTTTTAGTGGCTATTAAAGCCCTTTTTAATATCTCCTAGAGTACTAAATGTCAACTTTTCAACCTTCATCTGCATCTTATCTTTATGTGCCAACTCATTTCCAGCTGTAGTCACTATTTTCCACTTTGCATAGATGGAGCTGTCAACTCGAATTTAATATATTCAATATTTGGCAAAACTTAATGATTTCTGGGTGTTTCTGGAACAATTTCTTTTTAAGAAGTTTATAACATCTTGAATTGAAGATCATACAGAGTCCAAAACCAGGAATTAGAATGGAATTAGAAAATTAAGACAGAGAAAAGGATGAAAAGCATGTCTAAGTAAAAATTTAATTCACTTCAGCTTCATAGGTTTGAAGTTAGGAATCTGATCATACTGAAATTGTCATCTTTGTCATACCCCATAATCGCTTCAAAGGAACAGACAGATCCCTAACAGCTCTACTGCTGTTTGAGGCTTCTCCTGTTTAGCCTTTTCTAAATCATTATTATAAATCAGGACTGAAAGCAGCATAAGAAGTTAGGTTATTTAACAGCAGGTAGTTTTCCAGCATGTGATGGAGAGCAGTCCTAATACATGATTTATCTGTGTCCTTGACAGCCTGGCATTAGACCTCTGACAGTGCTGTATAGCCCCAACAAGGCTCAGAGGTGAGTGGGAGAGAAGCCATCCACCTGGCGGCCTCTTCCAGTCAGGATACAATGGAAAGGAAGGAAATGGTCCCAAGGACAATACTGCCGGCAGGCAGAAATAAGGACACAAGGCAGATGCAGAGTCTGGTAAGAGAGAAAACTGGGAGCAGAGAAGAATCCAAGCACCAAGATAGAAACAGTTGCGGCAGGAAGGAGGAGGGTGAGCAGGCACCGAAGCCACAGCACCAAAGGCAAAGCCACCCTGCAGCTGGCTGTAGTCTCTCAGAAAGAGACCCAAATTATATTAGGGCTCTCCCTTGCCGTATAATTAAAGTGATCTTTTGAATAGCTAGATAAGAATTTACTGCATGTAGTAAAATTTAAGTTCTGCAATTTAAGTTACAATGGTAGTATGTTAATTTATCTCCTGTTAAGACAGTTAAAGCAATGACTAGTAGCTATAACCAGCAAACAGAAGTAGCCTGTTTTATGGCCTGATATAGATCATTGAAGCTAATAGAAGCCTATTAGCTCCATGGGATTTGGATAAGACCATAGTGGAAGCAACAGAAACGGCACTGGATTGAAGAAATACTGTAATATGATAAATACATGCATCATAGAATTTATCCATTACATCAGTTCTACATACAGGATACTCATTGCAAAAGAACTATACACATTATAGACCTTAGCCAAAATTTAATGTGCAGCAGCACAACCATTGCATTCCACAGCATTTTACAACTACCGCATTATCCAGGAGAACTCCATAATATACCCAAAGTGAGCTAGAAGTTATAGATAAAACAGGACAAAGATAAATATTCCAATCAAGTGATACTTGTAAGAGAACAATTTCTTTTTTCTTTTCTTTTTAAATCACTACACATAAAAAAGTAAAATCACAGTAAAAGCACAGCAGGCACTGTCATTGAATGCTAATCACAAAACTGAATTGTTATGATAAAAATGTTTCATTTCAGTCTACAAAGACACTAGTTTTAAATGTGCTGTAGTTTATCTGTCTATCTGCTCCTTCTTTCTGCTCACTTCTGCAGCTTCTTGAGCCCAGCAGCCCTCAGACTTCCAGGTTTGTCAGAATAGTAAGCACTATACAAAGTTCAGTTTATTCTAGGGAGCTCTGACTGCTTTTAAATCAGATGTGAAACTATCTCTTTTTATAATGACAAAGATATGAACATTGGTTGTTTTCACTTTTTCCTTCAAAGAAATATTAATTCAGCTAAGTAGCAAGGTCAGAGAAACTTTTAAGAACTCACCCAGGGGTTAATTTAAATGTACTTAAAAATTCAGGCAACTTCCATGAATCCTGACCTACATTTACAATTTATTGCAAAAACAATTGCAAAAATGTCACCAGAAATTCTTTTGCCTGGAAGCAACAAATCTACTGGATGACAACAATCGCTGTTGTCATAAAAGACCCAGGCCCAATTTCTAAGCTCATCTTTAAGCACCACTAACATGTGCTTGTTAAGAGCCTTAGCAAGCCAAATTCCCTGACAAAGTATGTTTTCCTTGCAGTGACATATCATGTTCTACCTGGGACAAGGGGCTATGAGTCTTGCAAGCTATCACAGCACTTCTGTGGTGTTTTCTTTTGCCTTACTCTTCGATGGAATGAACTGAAATATGACAAATAAGAATTTCACCCTTCACTGGGAATTTGAATTATCATATTGATTAGCTTTGTCACATGCAAAGTAGAAAATATTCACAAAATTGACAGGCTTTAGAGAATAAAATTTGTCACCTTGTACATGCAGAACAGCAACACAGGGTAGAGCTAATAGACTGGAAAACAACTTTCTTCTGAACCAAGAAATACCCTTCCCCCCCAGAGAAAAACCCTCCCACATCCTCTAATTATTTTACTGTAATATTTTGAGTATTGACCTGTTTCCTGCCTGAAATGCACCCTCAAACCTCATAGACAGAAAGTCAATTCTGCCAATTTCACTTTCTGAAGCAGGAGAGCACATCTGTTAGTGACAAACTTGATTAAAAAGGTATCTCCTGGCAACCCAGGGAGTGGGAGCTACATGTACAGGCACCAAAAATGAGGGATGATTCAAAATAGCCGAACATTTTCTAGATTTAAAAAAACCCTGGAAACTAACTTTGTACATGACAACTGAAAACTGGGGTCTAAACAGCTCCATGAGGGTTTGTTTCTCTTTGCAGTTATGCTAGGCACTCAACCTACACAGACATTTCAAGCAGTGGTTAGGAAGTCATTTAGCTCAAGCAACGGAGCTTTCCCAAACTCCACATGCTCTACAAGCATCTTCACAAACCCTGTTTTATCAACTTCTCAAGCAGTGCTGGACAAGTCTCACAGAATAAACACGTCCTCGGAGCAGAACCTTTGAGTCCAAAGCGTGAAGCAGGTCCTGCTGTCAAGGACTTGTCTCTGCAATGTTGTACTGCAAGTGCTTTCACCAGAAAAAACAGAAAATGCTAGCACAAAGCCTTAGCTGACATATACTAAATGAATTGGAAGCAAAAGATAATTCAAAATAACTCAAAATAAGGAGTTTTTATCCACATAAATCGGAGGCTCTCTGTCCCCCCTCCAGCTCTGCCACCATCTCATCTGGCACTCCTTCCCTCCGCTCCAGGCTGTCCACACCACACTGAAGTGTTTTGGATAGTCAAGCCGAGTACACTATCATGTGTTTATAAGAACTACCTTTCTTAATTCTAACATGGAAAACACTTCAATTTGGAGAACTGTGAAAAATCACTCAATCCTTGCCTTTTCTACTAGATGCTGTCATCACGCTCTGACAGTGGGGAAAAAAAATTAATGTCTTTCCCAGAGCTGTCCCTCATGGCAATTCAATAGTCCCCAGTAAAAGGTTTGTGTTTCTTTTGCAGCTTTGCATAGATGTGTCCTCCAAGCAGTGCCCAGCCAGCTCACAAAGGACCCCATCATGCCAAGGTAAATAAAGTTCCTGACCCAGAATGAAAAGAAAAAAAAAAAAAACAACCCTGAAAAAAGCCCCAAAACCATAAAACCAGAATTTTGCATTTTCACTTTTAAGTAGGGATGCAGCATTTCCACTTTTAAGCTTTTTTCCTAACCCCTTCTGTGGAAGGTCTGTTTTCACATAACATCAGGCTGCTCCCAAACAACTGTGCATCTGTGCCTCAAGTGCAAGTTTTAGCTGAAGATATTAAATATAAATGGGAAATCTACACATTGCACCACTCGCATTCAACCTCCAACCATTTTAGTTGCTAAACTAAACTATACAAAACTTTGGAGAAATGAAAACGCTAATATATAATGTTTAAGTGATATTGAACTGCTGTAATACACACAGCACATTAAATTTGACACCCTGGGAAATGGAAAACCTATCCTCAGGTGTGCATAACATAACAAATTGATGAAAACCCTAATTTATTAAATTTATATCTTTATGCAACGTAATGAAATGATGCAATGTAAGAAATTATACTTCAAACCAGACAGGATTTTAAGACCAAATATCTTTTCTGTGTCTCCAACTAAGACAGTTGGTTTATCTATTTTTCATGTTGTTGATTCATTTTTAAGAAATATGATAGGTAGAGTTGGAGGAAAAGGATTTTTTTGTTTCTAGTGTAATAAAAAAACAGATGTTTCCAGCTGTTCACAAGCCTGGGACATGAGAGGCAGCAGTATAAGTGATGGATTAGTGAGCAGAGTGCAGCAGAAGTGGTCAAACTTACATGCTAAAGACAATTTATCAGAGAACTTCTACATCTCTGCAACACATCTGTCACATAGCCTTCACACTGCACTTACTTTTTCAGTGTGTTTCACTGCACCTGATCGCCATTTAAAAACCAAAAAGCTCACTAAATTACTTTCTCTTTCCTGGCTTCTCTCAGCTTGTGCTCACCCAAGCCTGCCTGTAGCAGGAGACCTTCGTGCAAGCCACTTGGATTTGAAATTGAGCATAATGCTTTCTCACCCATCCTCAGCCAGGATGGATTTTTCATGCGCCTCCAAGATAATAAAAATCAGGAGTTAAGCTGGGCCCAATTTAGTCCATAGTCATTTGGAGAATTTACCTTGATATACTTTTCAAGAGATTGATTTTCAGAGGATGGACACACAGCAGCCCATTGAAAGTCTATCATGATGCCCATCTATAATCACTAATCTCAGCCTGGGGACACGTTATTATAATTTAGAATGAGCGGGTATGAAAGACAGGTTTTTGGTTCTAGCGCCAAAGGAAAAGCAGAGGAAAAAGCCTTCATAGACAGAATTTTTCTGCAGCTTAAGCTGATGTTCAGACAGTGATGTTACACGTGCCATTTAGTAATGAAAAAACTGTGTGATTATGCTTACACATAGCTTAGTACATGTAACATCTAGGCAGTATGTAGAAAGAAACAGTGTTTAAGGGAGTAACAGGCTGAAAGCAAACCGTACTCTGATATCAAGCAGAGAGATCACTCGGGAGATGCTTGTGGGAGAATTACACTAAACCCTAGTATTGACGTAAGGTTAAAAGATATTCTAAATCAATTGACATTAAGGCTGCATCACTGTTAGTGTGTCTGAAAAATGCAAAAACCTTGTTAACCCCTGTGTATGGGTCTTTAACTTTAAAATGCTATCTTGGTTTGATACTAGGAAAAAGATACTTAATCGGGAGGTTTTAGGCTACTAAGAAGCAGCAGGTAGTATATTTTAATTTTAAATAGTACAGGCTAGAACCTCAACTTTCATAAACCAACTGCTCACTTCTCCCCTGGGGAACAACAGCCTGCCGGTGTTTCTTGCTCATCCAGAGGAAGATGGAAGAACTCAAAGGTGAAATGACTTTACAGTGTCACCCCAGTTCTCCTTATTACTGTGGGCCCCTATTTTCTCTTCCCAGGTTGTGTCTGAGAGCTGCAGCATACCTCTACATTATCTGATGCTTCATGTGGCTCTTACCCTTTCCAGCCTCTGAAGAGAGTTTAAATTATTTCCTGTTTCTTCAATCTGGGATGTGGTCACCCGGCTGTCTCCGATGCTTCCACTCCAGTAAATACCATTATAGTTTAATGACCCTCTATCATCCCTCTCCTGAGAGCAGATGGTAAGTACACACACAGAGACAGCTACAGCTGCACGACTTCATCAGATCTCCTCAAATCCATAATTCATACACAGGGAAGTTCACCAGCCACCTAAACTTGATAAGGTTCTCATGTCCCACTTGCAGAAGTTTGAGATACTTCCAGAATTACTTATAAAATCAGTGAAAGAGGAACCAATATGTAAGTTATAAAAGAAATATTTGAAACTGGTGCCCATTAACTGAACTTTCAGCTGCATAAAAACTCATAGCTCTGCCTAACTACCTTTGCATGGAAGCTCAAACGTGGTAGGGAGTTCTCTCTTTAACGCAAATACATTCAAGAGGTATCCCTGTCCATGGCAGGGGGGTTGGAACTAGATGATCTTATGGTCCTTT
>JBCJKH010026323.1:0-20615 GCA_039877255.1 Loriculus beryllinus
TGTTTATTGGTATGGAAGACAGTGACATTCTCCAGGTGAAACTGGCTCTGCAAGTTAAGTCCTGTAAAAAACAAAGGGCCAGTCTTAGAAGCTGTGAAGTTCATATGAAATCATATGCAAGTCTATTGAGATGCTGATATTAAATTCTCAGAAACTGCATTTAAAACCTGTGTTTGAAATCACAACAAATGAATGTCACAATACTTAAGGTAGAGACAAGAACTAAGATACAAGTGCAAACTGACTTTCTCCAACTGGATTTGGTCTGTTACCATCATAAACTTAGAAGAGTCAGCATATTTAGTCTTTGTTAGACGTTAAATATAATGTAATGCAAAAAATTCTCACCTGACTTTTCTGAAAGTGGAAATAACCTAGCCAAGAACAGCTGAATTCTTCCACAGAAGACTGTGTTTTGTGACTTTGATAATCTTCTTAGGAGGTCTAAATAGTATAAAAATGTAAAGAATGTTAGTGCTTAGTCCTCTTCTAATTTCTCACATGCTAGAATTTAAGACTAGCTAATCACATAAACTATATAGCTAATGAAAGGAAACCAAGATTTGTAAATTTAAACACTAGTAATTTTCTCAGACTGGCCATATTTTTCCCCAAATGCATTCTACCAATTTTCCCAACACCTTCAACAGCAATAGAAAATTAGTTTAAATGAATTTTACTCAAATCAACATTTGGTATGGGTCTTGTCACTGCTGAAGAATATTTCTTGGATGTTCTTAACAACCTCCACTGATGAAGAGATTTCCCCAAGGTCAGAAGGACTTTTACATTAATCAGCAACACTCAAGAATATCTGCTGTGTGATCTGCCTTTTAATTTGATTACTTATTGAATGCATCTGAATGTAAAACAAATTATTAAACTTTCTTCTATTTACTAAGATAGGCAGTTTTTTAATTCCTGACCACCCCCCTGAAAAATTACCACCCTGAAAAACTCACCATTGCACATTCGTAGCAAGTAGTTTTTCCCCGCAGAGTAAAATGTATTCTGAAATGGGTTAAAGGTATTTAGTTCATTAGCAGGTCACAAAACTTTCTTGAGCAGATTTTTGTTCACCCACAAGCCACAAGTAAGTATGAGTCATTTCTACTACTGCCTCTAAGTTAGAATCTTCCCTTAAATAAGAAGCAGGTTTCATGAAAAGGCAACATAAAAGAAACAGTCCCATAAATTCCAAGAAAGCATAAGCCACGACGTTTAAATCCAGCTTCCATACAGACAAACCCCATGTGACAGTGAACTGTAGGAGCAACACCTGCTTTCTTTTCTCTAACACACTAATTTTTACTCATTGCTTTTATTATTCTGTGCAAGAGTATTAATAGTACCAGTAAGCTGGAAGCAGAAGAAAGAAATGGAGTTTGTGAATACATCAGGAGACACAATACTAGCTGAAACAGAACACCCTGAATAAATGCCTATGGGAAGTAGTCCTGGTTAAGAAAACAGAGAAAACTGAGTGATTTTTCAACTGTTACCTATAGAGTTGCATTCCTGGCACTACTGACAAAGAGCAAACCAAGGATGCCGAGATCCAAGATTTCTTATCATCTTGGAATAAAATGCTGGCAAGTTAGGACTTCCGTCTGAGACCTGGAATTCTCTCTTTAACTAACAGTGGCTTCAGCACAAAAAGTGCAGCAGCCTGTTACAGCAGCAATTCTCCTGCTATAGCACCACGGCACAGCAAGAGCATAAAACCCTCACAGAGGCCTCAAAACTGATTGCTCTTCAAGAGCAGGAATATTCTAGGGCAATATATTCACTGTTGCTATAGTCATGCAAGAGAAACCTTATTAAGAAAGTGACCAAGAAGACTTCTCCCCCTGTCAAATTAGAGGTGGTAGAATCTCTTTCAGCTCTGAGGAAGAAGCTGAATAGCAAGTCAACAGAGAAGCTACTCATACAAATTGTGCATTATTTCTAGTTTCTAATGCAACAAAATCTGTACAGTGTAAAAAAAAAAAAAAAGAAAAAAAGGAAAAAGCAGTTGGAAATAAAACAATTATGATTTTTTTTTTAATTATTTTCTGACCTCTGCTGCTCAGAAATTTAAGCCTTGAAGCAAAATGTGATCAATGCTGCTATTTTAACAGAAGCAGATACAAATGCAGTTAAAATCTGTTTGCAAAAATGGTTCAGGTGGACACAAGTTCTGGTACAACTACATCACATTTTGGAAAAATTCCTACCGATTTCCATGTAGCAACATTTTTCTCCACAAAAGTGAAAATTCTGTCACACTGATCCAAGGGCAGGCAATCCAGAACATCCCCCAGTAGCACAAAAGGGGTTGATGCAGTGCAGATACCTATGAAGAACGCGGAACATTTTATTAAGTGAAGTTGAACTGAAATGCAATAAAGATGCATGGTAGCTGAGAGACATTACGTTAAAATAAAAAAAGAAGAAAAAAGTTCTCCTGGGTTTCTACAAATCCTAACAGAAAAAAAAATAATAAAAAGCTTGGACTAAAGCGTGAACTTCCAATAAAGCTATTTCTGTATGTACACACACGCAGATGAGCGTTATAAGAGCCTTGCATTAATATAAAACAAGCAATAAAGAATAACTGTTGTAAAAACCTCAAAGTCAGAAACAACATCACATCTTTTTGCAGGCTGCAAGTGAACTCCTTCAGACTTCCACGTCCACGGTTAGTTACACTACACACCCCCATGAAGTCTAAGTCTTTTCTCATGTAAAGCACCACTAAAGCAGTGCACCAAGACAGTCTACCCATTATCTGTAGTTAGGCAATGCCTACATTCCTTATAATCACAGGTCTTGTTATTCTACAGCTCATAAAACACATATGTAGTTGAGCTGTACTTAATAAAACAAACAAGTATTTGATGTGTAATATAAACAAAGAAACAAAGGGAAGATTGCAAAAGCCTCTTCAGAAGAGGTTATAACATTGATTTCTGACAGAAAGAGAAGTTATACAAATGGATTCAAGTATCTAAAAACCGGTCCTGTACTGACAGATACAATCAGAACAGAGATATCCAGGAAGAGTTATTTCTGGCTCTGCCAGCAACTGACAAGAGAAACCTACAAGTCATTTAACCTCTCTGTCTCAGTGGTCTCATCTCTAAAATGATGATGGGAGACTTCTAAGTACTTTACAGTGATGGACAAAGACAGAAAATGTTAATTATGTTTCAACTAAACCCATGCATCTTCCTTTATTAAAAAAACAAACAAACAAACAAGCACGAATGTTACACATACACCTGAATTTAATTTGAAGTCATTCCTCTCATGGAACAGACTTCAGAACTGCTAGAGTAAGGGCCACATATTACCAAAGCTAACTGCTGTAGATAACTTACAAAAATTAGGATTTTAAAATTCCCCTAATTGGTCCCTAAAACTAACAACAAATTTGAAAGAAAGACGCTCACCTTCTGTGACTCCATTAATAGCAAGAGAAATAATTGCCAGGAGATTTTCACATGGAGCTTTGTTTATCTAAACAAACAAGACAGTGTTACACTTTGGCTACGCTGACTTAAATACATCCAACTAAATTAAATCCCTGCTTCCAACTACGCATACTTAAAACAAATACTGACATTCAACTTCCCCAAAACTTCTATCTATTAAATCAAACGTGTCAGTCAACACTATGAAATTTTTGAGTGAGCAACATTTTTTGACTGCTTCTAGATGTTAAAGACCCTACAATATCTACTGTGTAGAGACAGTCATTTACCTCTGAAAATTAGCATACTGCATTCAGCCTTCATTCAAGCAATAACAATAAAAACAGTATTTGATTCATCATTCTTTTTGATTGACAGGCAGCTTTGTTACATGTTAGTAACAGATAACCCACCCCACCCCATCCTTAAATGTACAGCTGCAGAATAATGCATATTTATGAACCAGAATTTTAAGCAGCAGACTTTCATAAGAATTACCAAAAAAAAATTGCTGGAAAAGGCTAAGTCAGCAGCTCTTGCTATGCTGTGGTATCTGTAAATACTGCCATTCTGTCTAACCTACCAATTTCCTTTAATCATCTATGTTATACCATAATTAAATAACTCTTACATAATGAATGTTTTTAATGCATAATATTTCCTTATACTAAAGTAAGCTGCTATTAATACACTAACTTGCAAACAGAAATTTGAGCTTTATCAAGAAATAAGCTGTAGCAGTTTAAAGTACTTACTATTTCTTCTTCTACAATAACTCTAAAAGCTTGATCCAAGGTACACTTCTTTTCATTTTCACTGCAAATGCAAACATTCCACATCAGTTAATAACAACTATTAAGGTAAAGATTACTAAAAAGGTACCTGAATAGGCACCTTTTAAAACCAAGCAGCATTTACTTACCTCCCAGGAATCTGGTTAAATGCGTTCAATAACGGCTTGATACTTTTGACATTCAAGGCCTCTCTGGTGGATGTCTACCAATATGTAAAGAAAGCAAGCTTACAAAACCAGTACAAAACCATACAGATCTCCTCCTTCCTCTATTTGACAGTGGACAGAAATACCAAGAAATCTATTTGCCAGACACCATACAGCAAATAAGAAGTGCCTAGGAAATTAGGCGTGAGCTAGCAGTGCATCACACCCCAAACCTGGGCTAACTGTGGTGAAGCAAAACACAGACGAATGCACTGTTGCAACTGACACTGCATTTGCAACAACCTCAACTGTGTTCCCACCAACCCTACACCCTACCCTACCCTACCCTACCTCCCCCCCCTCAATTTCACCTGTGTTACAGGTAGTTTATGGCAGCCTGGGACATGACTCCTGCTAACAAGTTGGTATAAAAATTATTGTATTCTGTAATGAAATCAATCTTACGGCACCAGGTGTCCATGCCTCAAACAGTCCTGTGCAAACCTCACCCCTCTGTTCAACAAACTGGGCCACAAACGGTGGTCTCCAGAAGCCTGAGCACACATCCAGCCCCACCTGCTCTGGACACGGAAAAGCATCATTCAGCAGAGCCACAAAAGAGACAAGCATAATAAGCAACGAAGGTTTTGCTGCGGGAGTTACGCCATAATTTAATTTTATTTCACATTAATATTAGTTAACTAAAGAGCAGATCCTCCTTCTGGTGGGCTGAGCTGGGCCGGCATGAAACCCTGTCCCAGAACGCCGCCGAACGCTCGTTAAAGCGGGCCTGCGGGCGCAGCACCGAGCCTGTGCGGTGCGGCGGGGCCGCTGAGGCGGAGCAGACAGACGCAGTGACCCTCCCACCCGATACCAAAGGAGGGTGCGGGCCGGGCCGGGCCCCGCCGGGCTCACCGTGAAGCGGTGCCGCGCCTCGGGCAGGCTAAAGAGCGGCGGCGACATCCCCGCGGCTCAGCGGCGCTCCACGGCGCGCTCCGATGACGCCATACTTCCCCCGCACCGCCCGCCAGCCCTGCGTACATCCTGGGGAAACCCCACCTCCCTGCGCCTTCTCCCTCGGCTGCCTTAGCTGGAGGCTGAGCGCATGCGCGGGACGCGGCGGCCGGGGCGGCCGTTGGGGTGCTGAGGTGAGTGGCGGGAGATGGAGAGGAAGGAGGAGCAGGCAGCTCGTCGCCTTTGTGGGTATGAGAATGTCTAACTGAAAGAGGCTTTAAAAGGTTAACGTGTGTGGGAGTGGCAGGTGTGGTGGTTGTTTCTGGTGACCGGCACCTCGGAGCCGCGGTCTGCCACCGTCTTCGAAGTACCACTGAAGGAAGAATAATTAGGAATTTTTATATCGGTAAAATCACCTCGGCACTAACAGGTCGCAGGTGGAATAATGTCCTGCAGGTACCTCCCCTGAGTCACCTTGGATGGAAGTCTAATCGTTGCTTCTCTAGACTTAACTACCAGTCTGAAGCAGCCCTGCAAAAATAAATGTTTGTTGTGAAATGTATCTTTATGTGTGTCTCAGCTCCTTTAAAGACTGACCACATTCTACAGCTAGACCAAATAGTGGCAGTTCCTAGACTTGGTTCTTGACAGCCATTTGAAAATTAGACGTTGGAAATATTGACAAATGATGCCTAGTTTGCATTCCCGTTCCCAAGCTTGCAGCTATGAGTTGGGAACCCTTGTTACGTCCATCCATAAACTCCTCTCAAATATATTACTCATCAGATGTCTTCTGGATCTCTCAAGGGCACCTCAGAACTGACTGGAGACACCGTTTTCTCTCACTGTTTCTCAATCCTGCTTTCCCTTTTGCTATCAAAGCAGAAGCATTTGAGTCACTTTCCTAGGAAAAGGAAAAGCCACCCAACCCCCCCCCCCCCCCCCGAACTTCCTTAAGCAATTGCTGTTTCTGAAAACCTAGCTATGTGGCTGAGCCCACCAGCATGTCCTGGTGATAAATGGCTCTCAAGATGCATGACAAGTACTAAACAAACCAGCCTATGTCTGTTTAGACTGTCACCATGTTCCTGGGGGGTGTCTGCCCTTACATCTAAATTCCTCAACACAATCTGTGTTGCAACATCAAATGCATTTATTTGACCCCTGAAAGACAAAGCTATGTACTTTGATGAAGGTAGGTTTCTTCGCCTTGTATATAGAGACCTGATGGTCCTAATTCACTGGGTGGGGAGCACTGGTCTGCCAAAACTCCCAATAATTTTAAATAAGGAAAGCATTGTCTTATTTATTTGGAATCTCCCCTCTCCCTCAGTATGTAATAGAGCAAAACTGTCACAAATTATCCAATAGCTTTTTAAACATCAGCCTGTTCTGCTTTACAGTTAGAAATACGGGGAGCAGTTCAGGTATTGAAAGAATGGTGCCCAGTGCCATATTAAACATCTCAGGGTATGGGAGGCATCTTCACAGAGCTGACAGATAAGAGTGAGAGCCATGAGACCTGCATCCTCCTGAAGCAGCAGCTGGAGGCCAGGCAGGATGCCCTTCTACAGCTATAGTAGCACCGGAGGCCTGAATGACATCCTTAGAAAGTAATGGTGAGATTCACCTCTCTGCCCTCTGTGTATCTGCGCTGAGCTTGCTCTTTATACCTAATGAGGAGAGGGAGGGTTCATGCTCATCTCTCAGGCATGAGTTCTCTCAGCTTAAAGCATGTGGATGAGGGCAGAGGAGGAATATGACCCTGCCAATGCCTCTCTCTGCATTTAGACAGCTGAATTTGAGTGAGATGAATACTACCCCAGGTGACAGCTTTTTCCTTTTTTAGATGATACCAGCGTATTAAGGCAGCACAGGGTTTACCCTATGCAAAACACGTAGGAAATACGCACAGAAAATTGTGCTGAGTAGTATGGAAGATGTTTTCCTGTGTCTCTTCCTACTTTTGCTGTCAGGAGAAACTGAACCTGTACTGATTTAAATACACTTATCCCATAACTCTTAGCCGAATCTCACATAAGCACAGTGGTCACCTGTCTTTTTCACACTGCTGTGATGTTCTCCTGGGAAGGCTGGAGGAGGTGTTTCTTACTTCTGTTGACCTCACTGTCCTTACCAGCGCATGAACGACTTGCAGAGGCCAGAGCACCATAACCAATATATTTGCTCACCCAGGTAGGATACCATGCTGAAAATAGTAATAACATGTTAGCCTAACGATGTTGAGAAAACTCCCAGTGGACTGAGAACATTGCCTCTGAGTTTCTGAGTTACAAATGGCTGCTTTCTGTGCAGGAACATTATTTTCAGATGAGCTACAAATGGCTGTTTTTTGAGCAAGAACATTGCTTTCAGTTAAGTTACAAGTAGTCATTTTTTGTTTCAGGAAAGAGAAATATTGGCAATTTTTGTACTCTTCTTAGTCATTGAATTGGTCTGCACTGCAGATGCCTAGCTGGCCAATTGCTTTTTTCTCCTCTTGACTCTCCTTCTTAGAACTCATTTATCTTTCAAATCACTAGGAGAGTGCAAGGAATTCAGCTCGGTATCAAAACCCGCTTTTATTGTAGAGCCTGCTCTTTCCAGTACTGTAACCTGAGGCTTTTGGCCAGTTGTGATTTCTGAAGCATGACGAGTGCAGGCACCCTCCTGCCCATCTTTGGCTCTTCACATGAGAATTTCAGCAGTTGTCTTCTGCTGCTGTCTTTTAATCCCTGAAGGCAACATGTTCAGCTGGGGTGTCCTCGAGTTACAGCAAGCAGTTCTCCAGTACATACTTTGATTTCTTTTCACAGGTTAAGAGCAGGAGTCCTTTCCTGCATCCAGCTTTGTTGGCGGGAGGCTCTGGCTTTTCTCCAGCATACCAGCAGGCTGTGACGAGCCCTTGCTGCCTTGCTGGCAGGGAGGATCATGCAGATGCTTTGGGTTGAGCTGGCTGTCAGCAAATTAGCTCACCCATGCCTTCTCACAGTCTGTGCAAGCTCAGCTGTTTATATCTGCATTGCTGATGTGGGGTTAAATGCACATTTTCAGGGTTAGGTGTAGGAGGCAGCAGAAAACCATTCAATCAGCAAAGTTGCTTGCAAGGGGAGGATCTGACCAGAATTGTTTGGGTGGTAAAACACTGGCACAGGTTGACCAGGGAGGTGGTGCCTGCACCATCCCTGCAGACATTCAGGGCCAGGCTGGATGTGGTTCTGGGCAACCTGATCTAGTTGAAGATGTCTTTGCTCATTGCAGGGGTGTTGGGCTAAATGACCCTCAAAGTCCCCTTCCAACCCAAACTGATCTATGATGATTATATTTTGAGCATTAGAAAATGTCATTGCTAAGTTTTACTTTGCTTTTTTTTTGCTTGTTTGTTTAAGGTGAAGGACTGCCATGGCTTCAGCCTGTGTTTTAATTCAGAGAACGAAGAGAAAGTCAAGCCCCAATGTGATTTCCCAGGTCTCCTAAGAATGCTGTTTGTGTCTGGCCAAAAAGCTCAGGTACTGCCAGTGTTCATGGGTAGGGAAAAGCTCAAACATCCTGTTCATATGGTAAAAGGCAAATAATATTACGATCAAATTTATTGTTATTATTAAAAGAAATATTTAAAATAATGTATGAAAGGGTAGATGGGACTAGGTTTTTCTATGTGGTGTGGCTGTAGTTAGTTTTTGTACCGGGAGAGGGAAGTGTTTGCCCATAAAATGCGGAATGAGTGCAGAACGAGGGACGGCTTCGCCTGCGCTTGGGCGGCTGGCGCCGATGCTGCTCTGCTAATGGGGAGCTGGGGGCACGCCGCCAGCCCGAGTGTGTCACTTCATTTGTAATAGAAACCAGTGTTTGATACAGCCTAAAAAATGCGGGATATGTCAGAGACATGCCAATTCATTTCAAATCACGGGGAAGCTGAAAACAGGCTCCACATGGATCTATCGTTTTGAATGAGTCAACTGCATATACTATGAGACATGCTGAGTATTCATTCAAGCTTGGAAGAAAGTTTACTTGTGTGTTGTTTTTTTTTTTTTACAAGGCTTTTTCACTAGTTCTCATCTCTTATTTTGATAAACCGTAGTAACTTCTGAATGAAGGGCCATTCTAAATAAATTATTTGAAATTATTCTAGCCCCCACCTCTTCCTGTACAAAAGAAAAAGAGGAGAGCTCTCTGAATAGTTAAAAACAAGCTTTTAAACTTTTACAAAGATAGCAGAAAGTCAATTACAAGTGTCCTAAGCAGATACTGCCAAGGTCATGGAGTCTTTTCTAGAATAGATACACCTTAAGCCAAGACTGATGTTGTACATGAAGAGAGGATTGCCAGCATGCTGAAAAGCAGTATAATGTACTTGTTAATGAGTATAGCATAAATGAAATCTTTCCTCTTCTTAAAATAATGGATAAAGAAGAAAACCATTGTTACCGCTGTGATTTAATAGCATTTTGTAGCCGTCTCTTGCTTGATACCAAGCTTTTTCTGTTTAGAATAGCATTTGTTACTTTCTTATAGATCTCATGCAGAGGAGGGATCAACACTGATCTCTTAGTGCTCGCGCTGGGATATTGTTAAATGAGTCTAGAAAGCTGGCTGCAGTGACTGAAGAAGTTAGCATCCCAGCAGTTGTGCACCTCTGGCAGACGTTGCGATTCCTATAGCAGTGTCAGCAGCATGTCAGTTCTGCTTGCCACTTGGTGTTGCCTCAGTGCAAAATCTAACCATGTTTCTTAAAGCTGTCCTCAATAGCTATTTAATAGAGATGCCAAACTGAGCACTGGACTGTGAGACAAAAAATGATCTCTGTTTTGGGACTCAGAAACTCAGAGTACTAGTGTGGCTTACCTGTAAGGCAGTAGATGCCACAACTGTTCTGGATATGAAGAGGATTCAGTGTCCTAAATTAGTTAGCGGTATGTGAGAAAAATACAGCATCAGTTAGGCTATGCTTCTAGCGTTAAGTTGGAAGGTAAAGGGGAGACAAATGAGATAATCTTTCTTTAAAACTGTTGTAAGCAAAATCAGGTTTCAGCCCAGATTTAAACACTATCACCAGCTGAAATCTCAGATGGATGAAAACAATTAACAACACCAGTATCTCAGAACATCTCTGTACTCAGAGGTCAGTTGATAGAACAGAGATTGTATTACCTCATATCAAGAGTTTGTGGAGTTTGAATTACGAGAAAAAACCAAACAACAACTTCACTTAAACCAAATGTTATCTTTTGGAATAAAATCCTGCTCGAAAGCCAAATTGAGTTTCCATTTTAACTTCTGCTGTCATTCCTACAGAAAGGTATACTCAGAGCATCCCATCTCTGATGGCAGTAGTGCTTGGTGCTTCCTCCTTTATGCTCAAGAGCCCTTCTTTTCAACCTTCTTCCTCTCTGGACAAGTTTCACGCCATTCAGTACAGAAGGACTGGCATGAAAGGTGGATAAATTGCCTTATTCATTTGGTTTAAGTAGCTTACCTATTATTTCCAAACCAGTCATGGAAAGTTGCAGAAGATACTTTCATCTTTTAAACAATGATGAACACAAGCTGTACTACCTTTGATATTTAATTTTTAGGTGGCATACTACCAACGACTTCAGTTTGTTACTGTGATACACATTTAATGTGTGGACCGATGAAGGAGAAACGAGATTAACACAAAACCCCTCAGAAACACTTAAATCACATTTTTACAAAGTGTATAACAAAATCTTTCTTTTATTAGCATGTCACACTTCTCACAAGGCCAAACACACAACTTTTATGTTGTTAAATCTCATTCTGATGTTCTGCTCCATTTAAAACTTCTCTTTCTTCTTGATTTCCTGAATAAATTGCAGGGGAATATATACCATATGATCCCATTCTGCCATGGCAGTCACAGCAGAAATGTTTCACCAGTATGTTTTGGTGGAATTTTTCAAATACACTTGGTACGTGTACCTATAAAAGACTCATTTACCTGGATTTACCTAGAAGATCATTTCACATGTTAATCTGAGAATGACTGATTTTTCTATTCCTCATCTTTCTCTATCACAGTTGTCCTGGAATGCTACCACTCTTCACATAGATGGAGATACGGTCACAAATAGCAGTGGCTAGTGGCTTTCATGATCAAGACCAGGGTTTTGACTTTAGAGTAGAATAAAAATGGGAGTCAGTGGAAGCTGAGAGCATGGAGTATGCTCTTGCAGCATGCTGAAGACACTCACAAGATGATTCTGTCCAAACTCGAATCCATTGTCTCCATCTGTGTTGAACCAAACTTTACTACTGTAACAAGAGATGATGATCAGACAGCACACTGCGGCTATATACCTGCAATGGCTCCAAATCCAGAAGCTGAATGACTTTCTTTTCTGTCATTGAGTCTATGTGGTGAGTTAGGAAAAAGGACTGTTGTTTCGGCCTATGTCTAAAACTTTGCAGTATTTCTACGTTTTGTCATCATTGTAATTATCAGCATGCACAATTTTTATATGCAAATATTAATATTCCACAGAAATAAAAGTCCGTGAAATGTTTTCAAATAGTGTTATTTGCTGTCTTTAAGTGTCTCTTTTGTATTTGGCTAATTTATCATCAAGATCTGTGTATCTTGAGTTTGGGTATCAGTTTGCAGAAGTGGTTACCATATATTGTTGGTTTAATCTCAATGCAGAGAACATATGTCATTTCTGTTGCTGAAAGAGTTTACTGAAGTTCTTATCTCTGTGCTACTAATACTACAAAAATCTGGTTTGTTTTTTTGTTTTGTTTTTTTGGTTTTGTTTTGTTTTGTTTGGTTTTTTTTTCCCAAAAGCAAGGTGTCTCACATCTGGGTGCTATTTGCAATAGTCATGCTATCAACAGCACTTTTACTCAGTCAATAATATATTTTGGATAATAACTTAATAACACTATTGTGAGTTCAGCAGAGGACTTGGATTAGTTGGACTTTTTTTAGCTAAAATTTCCTTGCAACATACCTCTCATTTTAAACATACTCTGATATGGAACCCCTTTAATTTGATTCATCAGTGCTTTATAAAATGTCAGGCTTTGTTATTAAAGAATACAGGAAGGCATTTTCTGGACCACATACCTATGTTTCTACACCACAGGTGCCTGGGGTTACTTCTTTACTTTCACATCTGCCATTGGTATGAATTCTGAAGTATACTGTGGATTTTTGATTACACTGCTGAAAAATGAGACCATTTTTGCAGATTGAGTTACTGTAGATTGCACTACTGAAGCTTGTTCCTTCCTCCTTGTCGTCCTCTTTTTGACCTTCCTTGTCAATATTCAGGTAAAATACAGCTGTGTGCAAAGAACTTGAAATCCCTTTCAAACACACACATAAAAAAAACCCTACAAAAGCTGGTGGCAGAGGTAGGCAACTAATGCCAATCATAAGCTTTTGCAAATGAGCTTTTCTTTGAGGGTGGTTTTGAAGTAAGAGAGCAAAGCTGTTCAGTGGTCCAGGGTTGGGGTGCGATGGAAGAAGACAGGAAAGTAAGAATCCCAGAAAGACACTGGCAAAGAGAGTGGGAGTTAGTAAGATGTAAGGAGGAGGCAGAATCAGAACCATAAAGACCTGGAGGATGAGCTTGGTCTCAATGGAGAGAGTAAGAAAGAACCCTTGGCACATGAAGAGAGAAGGTGAAGGCAGGGAGATACCATCTTAGCTCAAACATTCAGCTTCCTTTGCCCTGAAATGGAAGAAATCCACCACACTGCAAATGTGTACCCTTTGGCTGCCCAATAGCTCTGTGTTAGGGGTTTGGTTAATGAGGAAATGATCCCTAACCAGTGTTTAGTTCAGTCCAAATAACTTCTCACTGTCACATGTATAGGCAAAAGAAAAAGAAGGGGTCAACTCTCTTAGCTCAGTCTTCACAAATAGAACCCAGAAAAGCCCTGCTGAAGCTGTGGAGCAGCAAATCATCTAAAAATCTCCCAAACCAAGGAAAACTATCTGGGAAAATTCTTTAGATCAGAAGTTGTTGCTCTGTCAGGTGCTGCATCTCTCCTGCTGCGTCTCTCTCCATGCATCTCTCATCTTCAGCATAGGACAATTTAGGAAAGGGGATCCTGTAGCTTAAGTGCTGCATCATCACTATGTGCTGATACTGTGTTGGTTTTCAGCAGCAAAGAATGAAGAAAAGAAAGAATGGAAAAATATGATCTAAAAAACTGTAGCGTAATTCAATTAAATATGTTAAAATAGGTAAGGTCTACAGCTAACAATTTTAGTAAGATACACCAAAAAACCCCAAACCCACCCGTAGGGAGGGTCAATACAATTAGCAAATTGTGTGTGTCACATCTGGCTCACTTCACTATTATGTCATTTTCTACTTTATAGATATGTATATAAAAAATAAGGTCTTCATACCCAAAGATTTGTAAAATGTCTTGCACTTTGTGGATCTGTGTTTCGCCTCAGACTGCTGCTCTTCAAATGTCATTTCTAGATCATCTGTGCATTTGGGTCTTATGTCACCCTCTTAGACACATTGTGGGCTGGAAACTGCCAACATACAGCAACTAATGACATTCTTTAAGAGCCAGCTGAAAGACACATTGGAAAATCCAGCTGTGTCCATGTGTAAATTCTAAGGTATGTGTCAATGGTAAACTTTGCTATCATGGCTTTCTTTTATACCTTATTTATACCAACTGAAACCTGAAACAGTGTCGCTTTGGCTGCCTTTCAGAACATGATAACTGAGCATATGGGTGCATCAAATGGGAAATTAGTCACCCTTATTGCTTTAGAGAATCCAATCATTGTAAAACCCCTGCCATGTCAGTATCCCCCCTCCACCCCCCAAATAAATCCCCCAGAGGATTTCTTGTTCTGAACATTGTCTTAATGCAACTGTCTAACTGTTAAATCACAGTTCACCTACTGAAGTATGGAAAAGCATCTGGAAGTATAGCTCGTTCAGTCAAAATGTCTGGACAGACTTGGAATCAGCACAGTGTTTACGTTTTTGTCTGTTATCTAAAAGTGCTCACTGCTAGAAGCTGTCTTTTTCCAGGCAGCCTCACATGTGATATAGTAGTGGGAAAAAGAAAAAAATCATGAAGAAACCCACTGTATTTTAATACTGCGATCAGTAGCAAATCTAAAGCTGTTTACTCTCACATCACATGGATCCACACATTATTTCCTTAGCTTTGCAAAGGCAAGCTGTTTCTGTAGGTGTAAGGAAAGAGTTCAGGCTCAGAAGATGAAGTGTTACTGCCATGGTGCAACACACCATGGTGGTACAACCCAACTCCCCATGCTGTATAATAATGACATGTGGCAAGCAGGTTGCTGGGACTCTGTTATGGGAAGCCTTCCCTGGTCTCCTAAAAGTTGAATCAGGCTAAGTGACAGCAACTGACCAAAAACAACACTAATACTCACAATGGCAAAATGGCTTTGGTCAATAGCAGAGCTCTCTGGCTCTGAGACTACTCCAAAGATCTACCTAGTCATCACTGGGAGAGTGGCAAACAGGCTGTTTTCCTTCAGAGTTCCTCCTAGTTGAAGAGACTTGAAGCTAGGCTCTGGAGCATCACTCCTACAAAAGACATGTGAATGGCAGGCTCAGAGGCATTGAAAGGGAGGTAGGGGGTAATTTGTACCTCCTATTTTGTATTCACTTGTATCTGTCATAGGTAGTTCTGTTCCTTCAGTGAGGCCCAGATCCTGGTTGCTTGTGAAGCCTTGGCGAGGAGCACAGGCCTCCTGACCACTTCTGATTAAAAAAATGGCAATTCAGGTTTCAGGTGGGATGGGTGATGTTGCAGTGGTGTGCTGTCCTTAAGAGAGCCTAAGACAAATGGCTTCTCTACTAGGAGCTCAGTTACATATCATAAATTAGGTGGGATGGATCTAAATAACAAGAATAACTTAATGATCTCCCTTATTTCTCTCTCGCTGTGTCTATAACTGGTAAGTGGAGCAGACCAGCTTACTGGATGATTTTCATTCGTTGCACACACACCTGCTTCCTTCAGACTGCAGCATAGGAATAATGGCTAAATTGACTTGCTCAAGATAATCTCAGATCTGCTGCTTTTCCAGATGGCTGCTTGCTTTTGATGCTTCCTACAAAACTGAAGAGGAATCTGATCAGCCTACTCACTTTTTTTGAGGACTTAGTCACGGTCTTGAGACAGAGAATTTCTTATGAGAACTAATAGCAAGCTCCATGTATTGAGAGATATATATGTAGCACTGTAGTACCTCGAGTGTCACTCTGATTCCTCTCCTTGATTAGGTGGTTCCCCAGACTCACAATCTGGATTTTTCAATACAATTGTGAATACAATTGTATTATTCACAATTTCAGTTTCCTCACAGCATTTGATATTGGCTTCTTATTTTCCGTGATAATGAGACTTAAATTCTCTAACTATTCCAGTATTTCGGCATAGTTACTAGCCACTAGATTCTTTTATTGTTGAGGAATTTCACAAGTGTGTGATTGAAGTAACAGTATACATATGGCAGCATAAGAAGCTCTGAGCCACTGAGTTATGGTTTTTGATTTTATAACTAGTCATTTGAGTTTGTGCTCAGGGCTGTGATAGCAACAGATTCATAAAAGCAATTCGGGGACAAGGTTTCACTAGGTCACTGTTAATAATACAGCCTGCTGAAGGTTTTGCTTTACTCAAAAATAGGTTGAGAAAGCCAAAAAGTTAAAGCCTGCAAAGTCTGAAGCAAACCAGCAAATATTTAAGTACTCTCTGAAGCATCTTTCTCCAAAGAAAAATTTCTAGACACGTTCCTGTGTTTTGCTGGACCTGGGAACCAGGTAAGCAGCCTAAGGACAGCATCTGCTACCACGTGAAAGAGTTTCTGGCTCCTGGGGGAAGAACAAACTGGCGGCCGGAGGGGGGGCGAACGGGAGGAAGAGGGAAAGGAACCACAGTGACATGACTGGAAGTAGTTTCACTTTCTTTACTTGCTCTTGACTCTAACTGCCAGTTCAAATGACTTTGTGGCACATTTTCTCCTTGTTTTCAAGTTGGTTTTCGTCTCACTTCAGAGCAGATAAGAGAAGAAAATGGGGAACACCTTACATGGAGAAATATATGCAAAGAGCTGTCAAAGACCATCAGTCCACTGGAAAAACTGTACTGATATACATACATTTCCCCCTAATTTGTTTAGGGCAGCATTGGTAATCTGAGGTGCCCCTGTGCCTCACAGGAGCAGGTATGCTCAGATAACAGTGGTTTCTAGCCTGAAGATAAAATATCAAAATGATAAAAAATAAAATCTGACTACAACTCTCTATCAGTCACATCTCTTCTTGTTAAACATAACTTACCTGCTTGAATTTCACATGCAAATTACTTCTCTGGGGTATCCAAGGGAACAGTAATAGTGTACCAAAGTATTCACTGGAAAGTTCCTAAGATTATTTAGCTCTCTATTAGACTGTAGATAGAATAAATATAGCCATGGGGAGGGAGGAAGGACTTTCTTTAAAATACAGACCTGAAAAAGTAATCTATGGTGCAGCAGCAGCCAGCAGGGCCACCCTCTTACTGCAGCTCTGGACTTAAAAATGCTTTAAAACCTCTGTTTTAAGACCTTTCTTCACATGAGAAAAATATAAGTCAGGGAGGGAGGCATTGCAAGAAAGGCCATCTGAAGCAGAGCAAACAGAACATACAAATATTACCCCAGCTTTTTGAGCAGGCAACTTTGGCATGAGAGGACTCAAGAGGTTAGTTCGTCCTTCCTGAAACAGCAGTGATGCTCTTTGCAGCTAGTTAGTTGTATTTCACTACTCCTGTGCCCCATTTTTCACAGGTATAGGCTGGTAGACCCTGCTTTAGTTTTACAGTATAAATAGCAAAAATAGAGGCTTATGGCTTTCTCTATAGATAGCATAACATTTTTGCTACTTTTGCAAAAGGAGAAGTAGGGTCTATTTCAAAGAGTCTTTCTAATTACAGCCTCGTAACTTCTGTCTATACACTCAGTATAGGCTGTTGTGTTTGGTTGGTTGGTTGGTTTTTCTTTTATTCATTGCCTTATTTAAGGAGGAGGTTTAATTGGTCCGTTCAGCTGCTATCTGGTAAATGAGGCAAAGGGTAGTTTGAATTAGTTGATTACAAATACCAGGTGAACTTGTGAAATTTTCTGGGTGTTTACATTTCTAGTCCATCTTCTAGCCAACTTTCTCCAAGTGTTTTGCATGTGTTCCTGTGTAAGTACTGACAAAACCTTCCTTTGCTTGGCAAATTTCATCAGCATCTGTAGTGAATAGTTGGAGGAACTGGGGTGAAGAGTCATTTAGACATTGATCAATGGGACCAGTGATCTGTTTAAAGCCAAGCACAAATATAAGTGATTTACCACACCGGGCCTTCAAGTCTTTGCCAAGTGTCATTTAGAAAGATGATTCTAGTAGCCATATCTCCTTCAGCTCTGCCAGGCTTATTATAGCAAACTACTGTTTAATTTAGTGAAAAAAAATCTGCTAAACTGGGAAGAAAAATTGACTGGGCTTGTGATAGACTGTTGCACACGGAAATCTTGTGTGACAGCAGGACAAGATGGGGCTCAGTCTGGTCTACTCCCCAGGAGAAAGGACCCTAGGTACTGTGTTCACTGAGAATCTGTGAAGTAGAGGGATGGATGTCTTCTGGGTAAATCCTCTTTTGTCAGGCTGTAGAGTTTTTAAAATAAGAGACAAATTTCACCTGCTTTCCTGAGAGGTGAAAAACATTAAGATATCTCTAGCTTCTGTTGCCTAAACCACAATGGCATTCAGTAATTCCTTATTAGGCAGGGGACAGTCTATTTTAAAACCAATACTTTGTTTCATTAAAGCATATGTTACAAGCAAATGTAAGGTTGTTCTGCACAACTTAGAAGGAAGTGAAAGGTAAATGGCAATGAGCAGGATGGAAGAAGCCAATATTCTTGACAAGTTTTGTTTCCTGTGGCAGCCAGGGCTGTCAGCCCTACAACATGACCTGCAAACCCCAGAGTGGCCACATTGCCTTCAGCTGGCTCAAACGGAATTAGCCCTAATGATGCTCTTGAATGCCACAGTGCCTTTAGGTCTTTAAATGTGATTCTTGCTTGTTCAGGAAGCCCAGTCCTCAGTGTTAGGTTGGTTCATCAAGAAATGGTGGCCTAGGAGTCAATTTGGTGGGTATAAGTCTGGGTGCCTTTCCTTCCACATACATCCCTTTAGTTACAAGGGTAACATGGTCTCTTAATTTTCAAGTGAAATTAATATAATTCTTAATTCCTCCTTTTTTCTTCTTCCTCAAAGGAAGAAAAGAGCTTTCCTTGCTCACCCCATAGCACCTTTTAAAAGTCTAGAGCACATCTTACCACTGTAATTTTTCCTGTACTGCTGCATGGTGACACTCAGAGGCACTCGCAACCACAGTATAAGCACTACTGAAAACAGCTCCTTCTCCATTAAATTCAAGAGCTGAAGTTAAGTGTTACACTTACGGCAATGCTCTTCTCTATTATTCCTTCCCTCTCTGGTTGGCATGTAAACGACATAATTTGGCATGCTATAATAATTGCAGGATGATTAGCCAATTTGAAAATCCTTTAGCTGATGTTTTAATTAATTTTTTTTTTCAAGTGCACACTGTTCATGCTCAAGAATTTAATCTATTTATGCTATTATACTCTCATTATTACACTAACCAAGCTAAATCAGGCCAAGGATGGCTGTGGTGCTGTGTGGCATTAGTGATGTATTTGCCAAGCACTCTGATGTCACCTAACCACAGGTACTGGATGCTGAGATGGTCATGTATAATACACCCTGAGACCACATCCTAAGCACTAATCACCTATGAGTAGTTCCTGAATAAATCCCTTGCCCTGCGAGTTTGTTTTCTCAGGCAGAGATCTCTTTTGCAATTGCAGCAATGGGTCTGATTCTGCCCTCCAACAGGCACCGCACTCTGTGATGCTCCAAATGTGTCATCTCATGTGGAGGACAAACACCTGCTGCGTGCCCCCTTCCAGTGCCTGTATAGCCCTGATCATGTTGACAATGAATAATATATTTTCTCTGAGTTGTACTTGTCATGTATTTTGGCTAATTCTAGTGTTTGGGTTTCTTTTTCAGCCAAACTTCAGAACCTTCACATGGTTTGTTCGTCTTCCTTTTAATGTGTTTAAAAGTTAGGGATGAACCTTGCAATCTGCTTTATGTACATTGGGAAATAGCTGACCCAGTGCTGTCCAGGATCTTTGGGCATGGAAACACCTCTGGCTGCAGCATCAGCCATGGTGAGGGAGCTCCCCACAACAGCTGTGGTGCAAGAGCATTGCACTTCTCAGCCAGTAGTTAAAACTGTCAAAACAAGGCTTGCTTCAGCTCTGTGAAGCTTGTTCTTGGCTCTTCACATGAAGGACTCTCATCCCTCATCCCTTACCCGTGGCGTGAAGAGCATAGGGCCCAGAGCATGGCCAAAGTGCTGTGGGAGTCAGCTCCAGATGGGTTTGTGCAGCCTGTTACATGGTGTACACTCTTTTCCATCCTCTCTCTCTGCTTGGAGAGAGAGCCATATTCCTGGCTTTTTCCCCTCATTTCACAGCCATATATTTGTACAGGGTTTTTACCCTGGCTTGTGTGATTACAAAGGAAATAGTGCAGTAGCCCCTCAAATAGAATGAAAAGAGAAGATCAAAACACACACATCAGACTCCTTAGCCGGCGTGCCAACTACCACAATATTGGGGAAAATGCAGTGTGCGAGATTTTGCTGCATGTGAAAATGAAGGGAAGGGAAATGAAAATATATACCACGACGTCCTCTAAAAATGTGTACCTACAGGGTTGAAGCAACCATGAGTGATGCTGTGCAGACAGTTTTTCTCTTGCCAGGGAGAAGTTTAGTGGGGCCAGAGTCTTTTAATCTGTCATATGTATAACCTAAGATTTACAGTTGGAATCGGACTTGAAAATGTAAATGGATTTTCGATTACAGAGTCTGTTCCATCATAATGGCTTTCATTCAAGGCTTTGTCTGGGTAGAACAACAGCTGTTCTGCCTGTGTTTTTTCATGTTTTATTTTATTTTTAGACTTTTCTCATATGTAAAATGCCAGGAGATGGACATGAAATGGGAGACATCATGGTGATGTCTGCTAAATAAATAAAGTGCTCCCTGTGATACTTCAATGAAACTACATTTAAAAGGTGTTTTTCATGTTTTATTTTATTTTTAGACTTTTCTCATATGTAAAATGCCAGGAGATGGACATGAAATGGGAG
>JBCJKH010026325.1:0-15884 GCA_039877255.1 Loriculus beryllinus
CACATATCAGAGCTAATTTCCACCAGAAAAAATTCTGTTGCCCTTGCTGAATCCTATATACCCTGCAGGTGCACTTCCCTGTGCAAACAGGAGCACAATAAGCTAATTGACTATTAGCTGAACTGTGTAAACTCAGATATATGATCCCTAACAAGAAACTGTAAAGCTTTTTGTTCATTTCTCTTTCAGCTTGTATGGTTGGGGTTAAATGTCTTCCTCTTTTGGTGGTACTATCTTGCATATGATATCCCACCAAAATTCTTCTACACCAGAGTGCTCCTTAGCGTAAGTATAAAACATATATTATCTTGGCGTAGACAGAACACATAGCATTTTTCCATAGTGTTATTTGATTGAAATAGGATAAAGTGGCTGGAGCAGCAGGTTCATGTAGGAGTTAAAAGTCACATTCAAGCAGACAAATGAATGTGGATGTCCAGTGCCTCTGAGCAGAAAGCTAGTATGAAAACAGAGAGATCCCATTCTAAAGATGTTTTCAGGTAACTATTATGCTCCTGGTAATTAAAGTCAATGTGAATTGTGGCTGCTTTATTAAACAAAAGATGAATAAAATATTGTGCAATCCCTTGCGGTTATTTTTCATAGCATGAATAGTTTGCAAAGCTTTTAGTTCTGAAAAACAATCATCATTCATGTATTCATCAAGCATGTGTATAGTAGTAAAGTAGTGAAGTGATCCTGAACCCTGGGTCATTCAATATAATCCAGCTGGCTAATGTAACATTATGTGTCCTACCACAAACTTGATTCCAAAGCTACTATAGGTCATAACCAATTGACAGAGAAAATTAATTTATTCACGTATTTTAGAAGCCTGATCACAGACATGAAAATCAGTCTAAGCTTCAAATTGCAGAACACAGCACCATGTAAAAGGTTTGCAAAGCCATGGTTTAGCTCTGCAAAGCACGAAATCCCATTTTGCATAGGGCTTCAGGTCTATGGATCAAACTCTGTCCTTTGCAATCATGGTGCAGTTGCCTTTGAAGTCTCAGAGACCTGTGCTTGTATAACTAGAGCTCAGTGTAACCCCAGTTCAGTAACTGAGATTTGAAACCTGAAAGTGTCCCAGTCAATGCAAGGAGAGCGAACATTATCTTTTCCTTTCCTCCATTGTGTTTGGATTGTTATCATCATTATTCTCTCCTTTCAGACAGTCTTTGTTCAAAAGTCTGAAATCATTCAGGATACAAAGAGCAACATTAAGGGAACATATTCCTAAAACATGAGGCAACATATTTCCCTCCACTTCCTTTACTGACAACAGAGAACGTAAAACCGCTTCCTTCATAAGCTGTCCTTCTGCCTGCTGTTACACCCCAGCCAACTGAAACTGCAGCAGTGAGACTTTCTTTACAGCCTTGGGACAGAAAACTCTACTAGTAGCTTAGAATAGCACCTGTGATTGGCCATTGATTGTCAGATGGGACAGGGAGCCTTTTGTGCAACCATATTATTTCAAAATTGGAAACAGAAGATGTCTATCTGGAGGAATGTTGTACCTCCATACGTGTCTCTAACTTGGCCAGAGCATGACTAATATGGAATGTGAACATTATTAATTAACTCTAGATCTCACACTCATGGAAAGTTATATAACTTTTATGTACCAGGTACAATACATAAGTGAATTCTGTGCTTATCTATGTCCTGGATAATGTCTTAGGTAATGCATTTAGTAACAGCATCTCTCCAATTACAGCACGCTTTGGCTCTGGCAAGGGCGCCTGCAGCCTGTCTGAATTTCAATTGCATGCTGATTCTGTTGCCAGTATGTCGAAACTTGCTGTCGTTCCTCAGAGGATCAAGTGCGGTAAGATGAAGAAACAATTTCAAAATCTATGAAAAATAATAACCCACACAGCCTTGCAAAGAAACCAGGGAAATTCATCCAAGTTCCCCAAATATACTGTACTTTGGGGATGTCGTCTTTTAAGAAGCAGATAAGCCTGGAGTTTTGCTATGAGCAAGACTGAGGTCTATATGCCAGTGGTGTATCTAGAGCTCTGTTGAGAGGTTTAGCTTTGAATTAGTCTCCTTTGAGTCTTGCCTTTTCTCTTGCCTTCTGGGCATCATGCTGCCCTGGATGGAAAGTCCCTTGGTGGTGCTTACATACATTTGCCTTGTTTGTCACTGATGCAACACCCATTTATAAGGGAGATATTAGCCCATGTCTTCTGTCTTTGCATGTCCAGTTCTTAAAGTAAATGTAGTCCTTCACAGATTTTATTTCAGCTGGTTCATAAATTTTGTTCTTTCTTGTCTGAGTTGCATTTCCATCTCAGGATGAAACAGTTTGCAGACCTTTTGAACATTTCTAGATCCCAAATGCAGATGTTATACACAGTACTGAGGAACCATCATTAAGGGAAGGACAGCTGATTCTAAGTGATAGCTGGAGAGAATTCCTATGATAGTACTTCTTATGATAGTATTTCTGTGCGCAGCAGAAATAATGCATACAATGCATGTCACGATGCAACAAAAAAGCAGTATTCTCCTTAAGCTCATGAACTGTCTCTCCAAATATGTAATGATTCCTCCTTTCTTTCTAGCCTCCATAATATACACGTGGTCAACAAAACCAGTCTGCAGAGGTTGGTTTTAATTTGTAAATCTAGTATAAATACTTTCATGCAAATAAGAAGGCCTGTAGGGGCTGAAAAGCAGAGCAAAAGAGGAAGCAATAAAGTAGATGCAGTATTCAAGAGTCCTTCATAGGAGAATAGAGTGGTATACAAAATAATAAGAAAATAGAGACAACCTGTGCTATACCTCCATCCAGTACATATATCTGGACAATCATTCTGTCTGAATAAATGAGACATGTCTGCCACATAATGCTCCTAAATTACATTTAGGAATAAAGCCAGTGCCCTAGTCCTTTCCAGGCATAACGCTTAAAAATATAAAGTTGGAACTACCCAGACAAGGCTTTCAGTCTTGTGCTATGCCCCTTCTGATTCTAAGATGCTACAAAAGCAGACAGTTATACCCCCCATATATGTCGAAGGAAAAAGAGTAGTAAAAAAACTCTGTAGGGTTACAGCTAATCTTCCCTGCCCTGAGAAAGATCAGCCTAGTATCTGCCAAAATCCAGCTCTGACTCCCCAGGATGCAGAAGTCAATAATGAACATAAATTTAGTAAAAGATATTGTTGATATTGGATGAATGCAACTTGAAGATATTGATGAAGTTTTGATCATATAAGGCCTTCAGGAGGTCTGAAATAGATTCCAGTGGGGTTGAACTGAAAACAGGCTGGGCAGAGGTATTCTGAGGTCAAAGCAATGGAATAGCTCAAGGCACTTTTGTAGGCATTACTGGAAGATAAAAACTGGTTCCAAGGGTGGATAATTGTACTCCAGCCAGGACTTTATGCTACTTGTCTTGAATTGCTCTACTTCTAACATTTATAGCTTAGCTTTTCTAACCAGGGTTTTGATGAAGCTGTCCATCCAGTATTCAAGCTATAAAGTCCTTCTGCCTTGGGCACTGTGGTAGTCACTCAGGCTACACCCAGTTTACAAGAGAGCCATGCGGGGAGCTACAGCTCCGATTTGGCTTCCTGCCTGCACCCAGCAATGCTGCTGACAGTGGTGGGCCATGAGGAAGCACTCTGCGGATGAACAAGAAGAGGAGGGAAAAGCATAAAATATGACTGTTAGACTGTTGGTGTTTAACTTCAGCTGCTTTCTGCAGTAAAGCTATACTCAGGAAGGAGGTAATTTTATATCTTAAGCAAAACACACAGAGCCCAGTGTGCTAATGGCAGTGCCCAGGACTGAGGTGCGGGGGTACAACTGCTTATGCCTGTTCTGCTGTTGTCTCTAATTAACAATGTAATTGTACAAAAGTAAAATTCTACGAAAGTAAAATCTGTGAGGATCTCTTCAGAAAAATCCTGATTTTAAAATATCAAATAACTTACTGAAAGGATAGTGACCTTTCCAACAGCAGTGTCATTGGGGTTATGGAGAGGGGAGAACTGTTCAAATCCACTGTTCAGTAGGAATGTGCTAGAAACTCTTGCCCTTTACATCCTGCCACCTAGCAATTATACACTACGAAGTTATATATTATTAGTTGAAAGAACAGCTGTGTTGTCTTTGCATGTCTTTTACTGCTGTATTCATCACTGCTGTTAATGATCTTCACTTATGAATCTAGATATATCATTTTGCCATTGGTTTGCCTTCTGTTTCTTAAACAGAAAGATCAAGTGGTTTTTGCAAGGCAGTCAAGCAGAGCTGGCATTTCCTCACTATGCTACAGTTTGTTCTGTAATCTTTTTAATTGTGTCCCAAGTTATATGATACAGAGAAGACCAAACTTCTCCTGGCTGTTGTTATAGTCTACTGAAGTCATTGCAGTAAGCCCAGAGTGTTGAAGTTTGCCCTTTAATCAAAGTTGGAAAATAAACCGAGCAGAGAACTGTTTCCTACTCATCTATTCGTCTATAAAGTTAATACTCGTTGGATATTTAGAAATGGACTGGTATGGAAGAGTAAGACTACTGCTGGTATATCTCCACTAAGTAAAGAACAAATCAGAAATTAAATTGTTTGGTTTTTTCATCATCCCATCTTCTGTCTTACTCCTGGATGGTTGGGATGATCACCTCTACCCTATCAGCTGGGAATGCATGTTACTTTACCCTGCCATCTACAATGTTAATGTCACGTGGGAGAATATTTTGTTGTGTCTAAATTTGTTGTGTGAAACATCTACATGGTTCTTGTGAGGAAATGTCTGTGTAGTTTGCATAGTGTTTTCCTCTCTTTGCCAGTCAGGAAAAGCAATATAAAGATACAACACAGGATAATCATACTTCCTACTGTGTGAAGACAGAAAGTGCTAGGTTTACAGTAACTAAAACTTACAGGAAAATTCCCACTGACTACAGAACAATTCAGATGGGGCCTGTTAGGAACCTGTCATTATTCTTAACAAAAATATAATTCTGTTTTTCTTAAGAACCAGCTTTTTCAGTTTGTATCAGCAGAGACTTTTATTTCCTGTTTCTCTTTGTGTTACTCCAGAAACAAGTTGTTAGTCAATGCCTAGCAAGTACACCCCATATTTTGGGGAAGGAATCATTCGTATTACTGACCTTAAGTGCCTAACACATGAGGGGTGGGAGCGCCATGAGATAGGTATAGCCAAAATTTACAGTCCATTTCTACAGTGTGAACCACAGCAAGATCCTGATGCTAGGTGCAACTTGAGACTCTACCAAAGCAATCACCCTGCCATGGCAGACTGTGATCCATCTTTCTGTTTATAACATGTGATTCAACACAGATGAGATATATACTTTTTTCATACTGGATGGGTTTTTTTTCATTATCGAATACTTTGTTTCAATGGGCCATGTTAAAACATTCCTGTATTCTGAAGCATGGGGGAAAATATTTTTGTCTATATTTAGAAATACGAAATTTTTATTGACAAGGCCACCAATTATTGTGCTCAGCACCTCTTGTTTTGTCCTTTCATTTAAATAAGTATGCATAGACATCAGAAATAGTCTTCAAATACTTTTTTCTTCAAACCAAAAGTGCTGCTCTACCCGTGTCAGAAGACAGCTGGACAGAAACCTCACCTTTCACAAAATGGTGGCATGGATGATCGCCCTTCATACTGGTTGGTACTCAAATGTCTCTTTCTTTATTGCTTTCTTGTGCATTTTACACAGAATCCAGATGGGATTTAAGTTCTTAAAGATAAGGACAGAGACCTTATTTCATTAACCTAAAAGAGTCAGCATGGGCCAAGGCTTAAATCAGTTTCCAAAAAACTAGATAGCAGCCTTTCAGTATCTGAAGGGGGGCTATAAGAATGCTGGGGAGGGACTCTTCATTAGGGACTGTAGTGATAGGACAAGGGGTAACGGGTTAAAACTTAAACAGGGGAGGTTTAGATTGGATATGAGGAAGACATTCTCTCCTGTTAGGATGGTGAGGCACTGGAATGGGTTGCCCAAGGAAGCTGTGAGTGCTCCATCCCTGGCAGTGTTCAAGGCCAGGTGGGATGAAGCCTTGGGAGGCATGGTTTAGTGTGAGGTGTGCCTGCTTATGGCAGGGTGGTTGGAACTAGATGATCTTAAGGTCCTTTCCAACCCTAAATATTCTATGATTCTACGTATTCAGTAAGGGCATTTCTATACAAATTTAGTATTTTTCTAACTATTAGCTGAGAGATTTTTTTTTTTTTTTTTTGCATCTGGGTTATAAATTTCTGAATTAGGGGTTCATAATATGGAATTGTTTAGGAGCCTTTATTTATAGCAGCACTAACAGATGCTGCAATAGTGAACACTAGCCTCTAAGCTGTTCTCATTCTGGTATTCCAGTCATTCATGCCAATTTTTATTATGAGCAATGTAATCTACAGTGTCTCTGCCACACACGTTTTTCACGTGTCTATTTATTTTCTTGTAAGTAGAACTCTGTAATTGAAAGCATTTTATCAGCTCTGGAGTAAAAGACATCAGGGGTGGGAGGGAAAGGATTTTAGTTACACAGCTTTTGTTGATAATGAGAGCTTCACTGTTACTAAATGTTTACTAAAGATAAGAACAAAATATATTTGTGGCATGAACTTCAGATAATATTTTACCTGCTCTTTGAGCAGGTAAGCAGAACAAACATTTTGCTTTATCATTTTCAGTAGTGAACTCAGCAATAATTTGCAGAGAAAGAAAAGAGCAACCTTGACTCTGCTTATACTATGCTAACTAGTGTTATTTAGTCAGGGGCTAAAGCAGGGTCAGGGCAGAGCCATACTTCCTCTGCGAATATTTGGAAAAAGACTGCACAAAGTGCCTGTGATGACAGAGATTGCTCCTTTGTGTGTTCTTGACAGGCTCTGGAATGCGTGGGGAAGGAGTCCCACTACTACCTTTTTCTTGTCCATCCTCTTTCTGTTTCCTTAGAGCTACCAAACCCTGACTCCTCTCTTTGCTCAGTTGGGCTCTCAAATCATCATAGAATCACAGAATAGTCTGGGTTGGAAGAACTTTACCATCTAGTTCCAACCACCTGCCATGGGCAGGGACACTTTCCACTAGTCTGGGTTGTTCCAAGCTGTGTCCAGCCGGGCCTTGAGCACTGCCAGGGATGGGGCATCCACAACTTCTCTGGGCAACCTGTGCCAGTAACCTCACCACCCTCACTGTAAAGAATTTCTTCCTAATATTCAGCCTAAATCTACCCTCTCTCAGTTTAGTCATTCTACCTTCTCCTGTCCCTACATACTCTTGCAAAAAGCCCCTCTCCAGCTTTCCTGTAGCCCCATTTAGGCACTGGAAGTCTGCTTTAAGGTCTCCCTGGAGCCCTCCTCCAAGCTGAATAACCTCAAGTCCTTTCTTTATTCTGTGCATTCATGGCAAACATACACCATCTAAATACAAACATTAGTCAGCCCCCTAGTTCCAACATGACCTAAGACAGTCCTTTAACAAATATTACAGTTTCCAGTCACTGTGTGGTTCCAGAGAATAACTTGACAGCTGTAAACCCATCATCTTTCAGGTACCCTCACAGAAGGGCGAGTATCAGGCATAAGAGCCTTTTTCCTGGGGAAGGAGAAAGGCTAATTTATCATTGGCCTAACAACATCTATGCTGGTACAGAGTACTCATAGAGTGGGCTTGGGGCATCGCGGATTGCTCTGAAGCCAGCTTGCTGTTTGAGCTTCCCACAACCTGAGATAACAGTGTTCTGTAAAGTCTAATTTCTAAATTTAGCTTAGTCCTTACTGTAGCCCTTTGGAAACGTGGCAAAACTACCAGTGATGAATTTCTGTGCCACTTTTAGTCTCTAGGGAGCCTTACCTCTGTGTTAGCTGTAGAGGGTCTTCACCTGCATCCAGCTGAGATAGCTGCCAGGGCCTCAAGCTGGGCAGACTTGTTTACTCAAGCATTTACCTGATTACTCACATGACAGTGATAAGGAGTGTATTTGTTGGCAAACAGGTGTAACTCATCAATAATGGTAGCAGGAGGTCATTTGATGACATACTTGGACACACTGTGTGTTTGTTTAGTTTTAAAAGTACTCATCTGTCAGAGGAAGGGCAGATAAAAATGCACACAGCATAAATCAGAGGAAACTCACTTCAACACATCCCAAAAATCCAAAAGATGCTTTTCAGTGCTCATACTGGCCATAGCAGTTAGTCATCTTCCCAGTTCCCAGTTATGTTGGCTTCATCTGGAAATAGGCTTTGGTCTGCTGCTGGGATGTTAGTGAAGGTGTGGCTCCTTGCCCAGGATATGGGGTACGGGGGATGCACATCTGCTGTTGTGGGCAGCACAGGCTGTGCCTAGAACCAGCAGAACTGAGATATGTGGGGGCAAACGCCATGGCCTCTTCAGAGCTGGGCTGGGTTTAAACCTGTCTTTTCCTGGAGCCTATTCTGTGGGCAGATAAGTTAGATTGTTGTTTCTACAGGGTATGAAAACAACAAATTAATTATGGATGGTGGTGTCCCATCAGCTATTCCAGAATCATGGCTCTACAATTATATGAATTTGATCTATGATGAAAACAATCTCTCTAGAACTTTACAACCTTTCCAGATAAGTTGTGTTTGGTCTGCTTCCAAAACTCTTATAAGGTTGCAATGGAGTGGGTAAATCCTGCTCTACAGGGACGAGAGAAGGTACTAGATTTTTCCTTGCCATAGGATTAAATCCCACTCATTTTCCATGGCCAAAACATGTAACGGCTTTATCTATGTATGACATTTTTCTCATGTATACTGGCAGTCAAGTCCCACCCTGATTCTGTAGGCAGTTGCATATTTAGGATGCCCTTTCTGTTAAATGCCATTGCACACACCCTCTTCTACATCAGTTTTATACAAAACCTGTGAGATCCTGAAATATCCTTTGGAGACCAAGCCCACTTCTGGCATTTGCAGATATAAAGAGGCTATCACAATAGTAATATTTGTTTTAATCTTGCCTTTCCTTATAATAAGCAAGTGAGCCCTTCAGATTGTACACTGGAGATTCTTCTTGTTTGCTTTTTGTGAATGCATCATTCTCCTTCTGAATGAATATGTATTATTATGGGGCTGTGATGAGGATAATGAGATACTAGCACTGATTTGTTTTTTATATATACATATGTGCACATTAGTACATGCATATGTGTAAAAGAAGGCTATGGAAACTTTTTTATATCAGAGCTGTTTAAAAACAACAATATAAAAATAATCAAGCAAAAAGTAACAAACAAAAATAATCAAGTGATTGAAAAGGGCATGTGTGTGCAAGAAAAGAGACAATGAAAAATAAGCACTAAGTTATATTTTCGCTCAGTATATATGTATGTCATGTCCCACTATGGTTTGTTATGTCAATTGTTCTACAGTGGGAACTAAAAGAAATTATCTTAATGTGTGGTTATCTTGGAAGGATGGAAGTACATGAAACTTAAGGATGGTGAATCCTTGTCAAGCTACAGTCATGTTTAGTATATGATTTTAAAGATCTCATTTTAGTATTTCTTTCTTCTCAAATTCCCTCTTTGTTCCTCCTTCCGTCCTCCAGTTGTATAGAAATGTAAGCCTACTATACCTAAGTATATTAAATCTGCACAGAAGAAAGTACTTTGCAGAGTTTGAGACATTTTTCAGTAGGTGTAAATTGAAATAGGTTATAATTAAAATGTGCAATAACAGAACCTTGAATGAAATACTTAACTGTTTGTACTGTCTTCCCTAAAAGGAAGATACCTTTTGCTTAAATAATCCTTTTTTTAAATTCAGGTTTTGAAACTAGCTGTCAAGTTTCCTATCAAAGTTAAAAATGGCTGTGAAAAAAGTTTTGACTGATTTTCATTTGTGTCTTTCAAGTTTTTAACTGTGTATTTAAGAAGCCCTCTTCAGGGCATGCAATTATATAAACATGCATACATATGTGCATACAAAGAGGGAGAAAGCATCAGTAACTGATCCCATTCAGATTTGTCAAGAAAATTATATTGTTTCCTTGTTTGTGAAGACCATAATGTGTTCAGAATAATTAACAGAGCTTCAGTAAGCAATTCACCATTGATTCAGGATGTGGTATGCCAAGGTCTTTTTTTTCCCACTGGAGAGGGGTCACAAACTCACTGCTATTCGTTCACTCACTCAGTTGGGAAGGGAACCTAGCCCCTGAGCTGACAGCACTGGGATATGTTTGACGCAGCTGGTTTAGCTGAAGGAGACCAACATCCAAGAAAAGCAAAAGGCTGAGAGCCCAAGAAATAAAATTAGTATACTTAAGAGTTTTACCTTTTTTATTGTGGATTTTGTCATCCAATTGTCTAAGCTGGTAACCTGGAAGGGATTCCCCTCCTTCATCTCCTTGTTTTGGAAAACAACTAAAAATCAAAAATAAAATTGATGGACTTGCCAGGTGTTTACTTCACTTTTTTCTCACAATCTTACTGATTACCTGAATTTAAATGATTGGCACTCTGCTTTTAATGTGAAAGCAGATCATGCATACATTAAGTAGAGCAATTAGCATATTTCTGACAACCACTTGCCTCTTCCTTGCTCAGTCCTTGCATATGCATGTTTGTGCACCTTGCAGCAACAGAAGGTTTGTCAGAAAGAGTCATGATGAAGCCAAGGAAATTACAAGCAATGATGAAAATTTGAGGGGAAAAAAAGATGAACAGGAAGCCACGAACAAAAAGAAACACATAAATTATTTTAATGTAGATAGGCATAGATATTGTAATTTGAACTACACCAAATAAACTGCTTGGATCTGTTGTAATTTTCTCATCCTTTTGCTTGGAGAAAATTTACAGACTAATATCAGCAACTTTCATATCACTCTTCTCTGAAATGCAGTTCAAATTCTCTTAATTTCTCTCATCTTGAGCTGTAATTAGAAAATGAACCAGGACAGTAAAGACATCCTGGTTACTAGCCTCACAGTCAGTACAAAATGATTTTTATAAGGAGAGGATTTAATTGCCTCCAGCCCTAAGCAAACCTGAGGGATACTACTGCCAAATCATTCAAGTTCATGAAACCCAACAGTACCAGAGCTAAGGAGAAAACCTTATCAATCATCAAAAGCCTGTGCACAGACCCAAACCATTTGCTCTGAAGAGTCGGTTGTGATGTCTCATTTGGTTGTGTATGAAGTGTGTGTTATCATTTTCTTTGTTTAGCAAATATAGTTTCTGGAATAGACTGCTTTATTTACAGTGTGCAAGGATTATTTTTCTTCCTCTTGAGACCTAATTTAAAGGTTTTTCTCTCAGTTCTCCATTTACTTGTGTTTTGAACAGCAAATTGAAGAACCATTATGTTAACTCATGAAATTCCTAATCTTGAATTAAAATCTCCTCATTGCTGCTTTGCTCACATAGTAACCAAGAGGATCCTAAAGAGTGGAAATGAATTCAGGATGTCTGTCCTGCTGTTGTTGGAATGGAAAACACCACAGAGATAATTCACTCAGCCCCACCTTGCTAATGCAAGGCTCTCTAGCAGCTGATCACTCTCGGAAGAGGCTGTTTACTTGCCCTTGGATGGCACAGATATGAGATTAAAACTAAAGGAAACACAAGTTACAATTGTAATTCACACACAGAAGACATTATTTGCTGGCTGAATCTTATTTTCATTAATGGATTTTGTGTTTGAGGAAGATGCCTTCTTGACAGGTTTGTGACTAACATCTTTCCAGAAGAGATAGAGCGCTGATCACTAGAGTTTCCTCTCTTTCTAGCTACGGAGTTGACTATGCTCTGCAAAGGCTCTCTAAGAAGCCATTTAGTCTCTGTCTTAATTGAAGGTAAATTCACTGTTGTTCAAAGAGAGCTCAAACACCAAAACAGAATTAAATGATACTTAAATATCTAGCCTTCTATGAGGAATAAACTTCACCTTTGGTTCTTATATTTCATTGTGACAACCAACAGGAAGAACATATTGTGCCACTGCAAATTTCTTTCAGATATAGTTTTGAACCTGGAAACCCAGTTCCAATTTTCTTTTGCAGCTACTACATTAACCAATTAAAAAAAATATGTCATGAAAAGGATGATGAAACAAATTTGGAAGACTGAATTGAAGTTATCTATTTACAAAACACTAGTCCAACTCTGCAGAACACCACTGTGATTTGCAAATGCTTGAGCTAGTCTATTTCTTCTTTCCCAGGTGAATACATCTCAGTTTCACATGAAAAAAATCTAACTTTTCAGTTGAGAAGATTTCTAGTGTTCACAGAGAAAATTCTCTTTGCCTTTAAGTATTAGTCCAGAAATACCTAGGAAAGAGAAAAAAAGTCAGCCACAATACAATTTACAGTCATCAGTATGACTTACAGCAGCTCTGATTCTGCATTAAAAATGTTTCTGCAAGAAAAGCTGTTAAATTCTGACTGATACTGGCTCTTTTCCTTTCATACCTTATTGCTGTAACATTTTTGGGAATGTTTTAGGCAAAAAGGCATTTTCTCAAGAAAGAGGTGAACTTTAATGAGCTGTGCTTAAGTAGAAAAGGTGTGATAGAGAACAGCATAGGAGCAGATTATACTTTGTACTATGATTGCATCTTTAATCTGATTACTTTAAAGTGAAACCCTAATTAATCTTTACAGTGCTTTTTTAAGACAAGTTGCATTTATTAAAACCACCTCACCCACTCCTAGAATCCAGGGCAGGCAGCTTCAGCTGTATAATGGTACACAGAAATAAAGACCAGTACTTTAAAGTAATGGAGACAAATGTATGACATAAAATTGAAACTTCAGGAGGAATTTACAAAATAGAATATAATTACAGGAGTTGGAATCTGGCAAAAAAATGGGCATTAACACTAGCTCTTGTGAAACGTCATGAAATATTTAATAATAAGTTGTTAGCCCAAGGGAAGTGATCCCAGGACTAGTACCTAGTCATATGTTTATTTTTTTTTTCTTTTTTAATTGTAAAGTTATGAAAACAGAAAGAAGATTTTGATTAAAGTGTTAAAATATATTTAACACATTTGGGCACAGTATTTGTAAGTCATTTCTGCTGTCTGAATTTGCTTCTGCAAGGAAATGGACTGGGATAGCTCTGATGGCATAAATTAGTTAGCAGTAATTACATTGGAATACCTCCTTTCATAGGCAATATATTTTAGAATGCAAATAATGTATTCTGGAATAATTGTCATATTTACAACATTCACCAAGTAAAGGAAAAAAAAAAAAAAAAGAGTTTGTAATCCAAAATAGATTGTTCACAGATGAAATTGCAACAAACTCTCCTAAATCGATATTGTAGCATAAAGTATTGCACAACAGTTACTCTGTCTAGTGCTGTTACTGGAAAGAAGCCCCCCAGATATGCCACAAAACAGGCATTGTAGATGCTGCAGCCAGTGTAGCTGTGTAAATTATATTGACTCTCAGGATTCAACTAAAAATTCACATCATCTTCAGTTCTCAGATGTCATGTGCCAGGAAACCTGTGTATCATCCAGTCTAATGCAAGATGTTACATTTATATGGTGAAGGGCCTAGAGCGAAAGTTTGATGAAGAACAGCTAAGGGAAGTCGGTCTGTTTAGTCTGGAGAAGAGAAGGCTCAGGGGGACCTTATCAATCTCTACAATTGCCTGAAAGGAGGTTGTAGTGAGGTGGGGGTTGGTCTCTTCTCCCAAGTAACAAGCAACAGGACAAGAGGTAATGACCTCAAGCTGTGCCAGGACAGGTTCAGACTTGCTATTAGGAAACATTTCTTCACTGAAAGGGTGATCAGGCATTGGAACACGCTGCCCAGGGAATTATTGTCCCTGGATGTGTTCAAAAACTGTAGATTAGGCCCTCAGTGACATGGTTTAGTGGTGGCCTTAGCAGTCCTGGGTTAAAGGTTGGACTTGATGATCTTGAAGGTAATTTCCAACCTTCTTGATTCTATAATTCTTTATGCAACTCTTTTATTGCCACTGTTTTTACGTCTTTACAGTTGCAGCAAGTTACTACTAAAGCGTTAAATATAGAAGGATTTAACTCACTACAGAAATTGTCACATGATTGACAGTCCTTCAGAGTATGCTATAATCCTGACTAAAGATTTGTTATAAGAGAAATAATTTCTAGTCTGCAAATCTTCCTCAAAAAGTTAGTGGTGACTGAAGTAAAAATAAACAAGGTTCATAAATATCTTAACTCCACTATTTAGGTACAAAATAACATTTTCATGTCTCAACTAAAGATCTTACTTTCTAGAAGCGTAACTCCAAAGTAACTAATTGAAATCAATCTTTATTGATTTTTTCTTCCCCTGCGGAGTCTCTCACGCAGTGCCTGCAAGCTGTTTTACATACATACATAGCTTTCAAAAATTTACTGCAAAATCATGCCAATCCAGCGAAGAAAGCCACCACCAGACTGTTCTAAATGCAAGAATAGAAAGAGGCAGAAGCTTGTGTGAGCACAGTGCTCATTGACTGAAGAATGATAGATGTACATGTAACTGTAGGCAATCAAAGAAATCACTTAGCTACATAAACCTTACTTTAATCTTCTAACTGCTGCTGCTAAGACACAAGTTTTTTGCCATCCTATTTTAAATACAGAATCACAATCCCTTATTTTGCTTACCCTGATAGTCACTTTAGATGTTTCAGATGAATGCTGTACCAGAATGTTGTTGCTTTACTTGAGAATTGTAGAAAACTGCTATTAGCAGTTTCACTTTTAGAGTCTTCAATAGCCACAAGAAACCAGGGTCTCAGTTTTATGTCTCAGGAAGCTCCAGCTGTATACTGACTCTTGCTACAGTGCTCCAAACTGACTCGTTTCCCTGAATTCTTGACCTACTGTTCTCACATTCTGAAGAAGCTTTAAATAGTAATTTTAGTGTATTTTTGAATTACATTGAAACAGAAAAACAGACTGACAACTTTGCTTTTAGTTCTTGAGGTCTTTTGGTCCACCGAGACCTGAAAGCACTCAGCAGCTTCAAGAAGGAAACTGTGCAAACTACACAAAGAAAATGTTCCTAGCAGTGTGGGAAACTAGCAGTGAATATTTAGTGCAGATATTACAAGGCAAATCTTAACATGATACCAATCTGACTGTGAAATAGTCCCTTAATTGAACTGATTAAACTTCTATAATCTCATTTATAATTAAGCATCCAGAGCATCTAGGTGTATGCTATCAAGAACAGTCAATTGGAAAGGGATGAATTAGTTGAAGCAAGAAAATAAAGTTTCTGTAGAAAGTGCTTAACTTCTGAGAATATCTTTCAATTATTTTAGAGATTCACAGTACAAATGTCTCCATCTGAATAATTACTGATGGGGGGTTAATTGTCAATACAAAGAAGTAGATGCTTCTGGGATTATTGTGCATCAAACACTGAATTTTTGTGCTAAAGTAAATATCTAAGATACACTGGATGATTTGTGTCCAGTAAATGACATGCTTTCTTGAATATTGCATTAAGTTCATGTGGCAAGGTTTTGATAACAGGAGAGTATCATTAAAGCTCATCTGGAAGTAAAATTCACTGTAAATAGTGAAGTTAAGCAAGATAAATCTCACTTGTGCTTACCAAATTTGTAGGTATATGGAATGTCGGAAAGTCTGTCCCTTCTCTGTATGCAAAGGAAACAGGCACAACTGGAATTAAGGTATTATAGGAAACTCTTCCACCTGAATAAGAACAGATATGGCCTCATCTCATTGACTCAGAAACCTACCAGAGATTTTAACTGTTGCATACTAGAAAAGGAATTGAGCCACTGATTCATTAGAATCATAGAATAGAATCATAGAATCGTTAGGGTTGGAAAGGACCTTAAGATCATCTAGTTCCAACCACCCTGCCATAAGCAGGGAC
>JBCJKH010026330.1:0-31345 GCA_039877255.1 Loriculus beryllinus
TCAAATCATACCTTTTGTATGAGACAGAGTTAGACCTTCATTCCAGATGCCATACAAATAGTAGCAATATCAGGAGATGGCTTTGAAGAAACCTGTAAGTACCAAAGCAGCTTAGCTGTGGTCACACAAAACTCCTTACAGGGTATTTTACCTTAATGAATTGCTCTGTACACTGAAAAGAAACTGCTTCAGGGTTTTTAACTCACAGATAAAGTTGACCTGAGTGTCTCTGAACTATGGCGTCGTGTGTCTAGACATACTGTGTGGTCACTAAATGTGTACTGGTATTTTGTGCGAAGCGTAGGGCTCTTCATGTCTTGGCCAGTAGCCAGCCTGGCTCAGTACTTAGACCTATGTGCAGCTCTGTGGTTTTTGTTCACCGATATGTGCTTGTTTTGGTTTGAGTCCATAAGGTTTGCACACTTGAAGTTCACTTTGAGGTTTCAAGTTCAGTGAAACATCAAGTTTTGCCTGGCTTTAGGGTTGAAACCTCAAGCCTAATGATAATGTTTTCTCTATCTGTAGATGACAAAGAGAAAGGTCATTGAAAAGCAAACCCCAAAGCCTGATGCTGGCAGAAAATCATCAAGCATTTAAATGGCAGATTCCCTGCAGAATTTCGCAATTGCATGTTTCTACCAGAATTAGCAACTGTGCATTTTTCTAATAAACACAGATGTATTAGTTGCATTCTGCTTTAGTTAAAACTACAGCACTACTCCAAGTTTCTGCTGTTTTTCTCTTCCTACTTCCTGGGTGGCACTGTTAATCACTGTGCAAGGGTGTCAGCTTTTGGCTGTCATAAGCAGAAAGCTAAATTTATCTTAAACCATTGGCCAGATACTTTTTTGGTTTAAGGTCTATTACTTCTGACCGGTCTCTGCAGTGCCCATGTTATGTTTAACCAACTGCTTCTGCTTTCTATGACTTCAGGAAGTAAGACCCAAAAGGGACTATTCCTAAAAGGAAAAACTGGTGTGCTAAAGGTGGTAGGGTAGCTTTTCTCTTTTGAGTCCTAATTCTTGTCTGGTGTTGAAAGGATTTAAGTCTTGCTGTCTGTAATAGTGCAACTATCTCACACCTGGGATCCAAAGCTTCATTTTCAGTGATGTTTGATGAATCTTAGACTCACAAAGATCCTCTTGCAGTAGAGTTGTAGTGGATAATTAGCCATATAAAGTAGCCAGATAATTAGCCATATGAAGAAGTGTACTGAATCTGGTTAAAATGCGCATGAAAATTACTCCACAGAAATTGAGTAGCATTTAAGCAGTCATGAAATATGTTTAGTTTGGGTTGTCTGTATATTGCTGTAGTTCTTCATGTTGATCTAGAGTTTACTCTGCTGCTGAATCTTCTACTCCAAAGCCTATTCCCTGTGGACAGTTACATCAGATTCAGGGTAGTTAGTATATTCCTAAGGTAGCATGAAGCTGCACTAATATGGAGTAGGATTTATGATCAAATGTTTGTGAACAGATCGTCAAATGCCAGCACTAAAATGGTGTTGGGAAAATTTCTATTCATAACCTGTCAAGGCAACATCCAAAACAAGCCCAGTCCTTTCCACATCTTCCAGTCCAAAAGCTTTCATGTGAACTCAGGCAGAAATTATGTTAACCAGAAACTCATACCTGTACCCTCAGCTGTTCGGTTTGGACAACTTCCTACTTCTTCATTCACTGTAATGAGAGAGAGAAAATGTGCTATGGAGTTCAAATAAGAGTCATTTTAGACAGGTAATTTTAGAGTCTGCAAATGAATTAGTTTGTGAGTTAACAGTAGCTAACAGACCAAAGTACCTATGTTGGAGATTTGGAGAGGGAAGAAAGAGTTACCCATACTGGTATCAAAGAATTCAGTGAAGTGGTTATCTGAAAGAATCTCAGCGTAAGAATTAGATTTTTAAGCTCTGTGTCTGTAGTGCTATCTCTCACAAGGAGCTTTTGTTCATCTAGGTAGTTTACATTACTGAAGAAATTATGACTGGTCTTTCTCTTTGTAGTTCTTGTCTCCGTTCCTCCCCCATTGTTTGCATCTAACACAACTCTGTATTTCTGGGTCATACTTAAAGTTACATACTTTGTGTACTTACACAGGAGATTATTCACAAGCTTCCCCAAACATTTATAAATATTGTAGGGTCCCCTTTTCAGGTCTGTTTGAAAAACATGTCCTGTATTGCATACTCTGAATAAAATAGCATCCTCAAGTTCCATGTTGGGTCAGTCATAATTCTGGTTCTGAAACCTCTAGTTGAGGTTTCACATGCATCTGGTCTTTGATTTTTCTCCTGTTTCTCATGGGTAACACATGGCAGAACATTGGAATCGTTATCAGGGTATTCAGTGCGGTTTTAGTGGTTTGGTCAATCATTGAACTGGAAGCATTTAAATATCAAAACAGTCATCAGATGGTGGCAATTTTGGGATGTTTAAATGAGTACGAGAAGTCTCTTCATTCCTTGACTCCTTCACTTTGTTTTTAGTATTAGATCTAGGAAAGCATATGCAATCCAGTATTTCTCATTAGCAGTGTAGTGAAGGCTGTGTACGCAAGAAATGCACAGGTTATGGAAACTCTATCTCTTGGCATTTTCAGGATGAAGTTGCAGCTGACCTGATATATCGGTGATAATAGACAGGGGTTAACCGAGTAGCCTGCAGAGGACACTTCCCTCCAGCATACAGAATCATAAAATGGTTTGGGTCGGAAGGGACCTTAAAGATCATCTAGTTGCAAGCCGCCTGTTATGGGCACGGACATCTTCCATTAGACCAGGTTATTCAAAGCCCTGTCCAACCTTTCCTTTAATACTTCCAGGGATGAGGCATCCACAGTTTTGTGGCTCTACATCAGAACAGATGAATGAGCTACAAGTATCAAGTGGGAAAGATCATCAGCTCACAGAGTCAAGAACTCCTACAGCTCAGACTTAGAAACAGACAATGAACGAGAAGTCATTCTGAGCCATGTTATTGTAATTGTTATACGTTAAGAACAATGAGATTGGTGACTAGGACAGCTCCTCTTACCTTGTAATCCAAAGTCTTGAACATTCTTATTTTGGTGCAGAGTCTCTGCCTCAGTAATGTTTGTCTCTTGGACTTTATCTTTTTGGGTGTACCAATATCATTTTCCAACAAAGACTTGCCAGTGCTGAAATTATAAATCTCACAGGTGAAAATGCCCTCAGATGACTGCAATAATCTCGTGATTTCTGTACATGCAGTCCCTGTGGCTCTCCTGAACACTAACTGCATGCTGAGGGTGAATGCTACAACTAGATTTTACATGGAATTCCCAGGTGCAGCCCATTGCAAAACCTCTTTCTGATAGGAGCCAATGAGAACAAGCTACAACTGCCATGTGCAAAATTTTGCAATCTGCTATTGCGTGAGCAGTTGGGGAGGTTGAAATCATCGCAAAGAGCACTTGGGTTCTGCTCCGATTGTGCTTCCCTGTGTATGTGCTAGATATCTCTCTCTCTTCTGTGGAATTCTGTGCTTGATCCCTGTCATATAACTTTGGAGCTTGCAATGGGATCCTGTGCAAAGCAGCTGTGCGGATTCACAGCAGCTATCTTCCTACATTTCCCTGACACCGTGTACAGTTTCAGTGTAAAGAACCAGGGAGCGCAGCACTGAGAGGTGGTGCCCGGCTTTGCAAACAAAGGGGATGGAGGACTCTGTGCCACCTGCTCTGTCACTTGAACAAATGTTAGGCATAAAACAAGCTACAAACCGCTAATTGTTTGTTGGATGATAACTTTATGCAGCAGCAGTTGCATCGATCATCAAGGTCAGCTTTTCTGCTTTTGTTTCTTCAATGAGCCAGTCCCTCGGTTCCATGCTCTTATAGGCAAGATGATAAAACAGCTAAGGATATTAACTGCTTGGTGCCCTGAGAGTGAACAGTGTTGTGGAGCTGCACGCCCTTATTCGGGGACTGCCAGGGATGTCCAGCTGTTTCTGCGTTGAACAATGTGGCACAACACCTCTGCAGGAATTGGCAGACAAGAGCTTGCTTCTTTATTTGGATTGAAAGATTTTGAGTCAACAATGCCAGGAAAACATTGCCACCGTCCGCAAACCAGAAACCCCTGTCAGGTCCATGCATGAGGAAAAAAGCCTTCTCCTCGTTTTTTTCCCGATTACTTGTGGGACAGTGTGTTTACTAAAATGACCAGTTATGAAGACAGTGAACACCCCTCTGTTTCCTGTTGTAGTTGCTCATGAGCGTGGGCCTGAAAAGGAATGGTCTCGGTAAATAGCTTATTAGGCTCAAATAAATTATTCAGAACACAGATTTAGATACAGATTGCAGGGAACGATAATGGAGTTGGTTTTCTGAGCCTGTTCATGCTATGAAGACATGGAGTACGCTTTTCAGGAATTCATTTAAGTGGAATCAGCTTTGAATAACGTAGACTGGAAGTAATATTGCTGCCATCCAGCTAGTGTCTGTGGAACAGCATTCTCCTGCCTTCTGAAGCACTGGTGTTGAAGACGGATAGATAGCAAGATACTTACCTATTTTTTGGCCTTTTTTTATTTATTTTTTTTAAGGGAAATTCTCTCCAACCGCTAGAGATGGGCATGTTTATATAGAGATTTTTTTCCCCCCTGAGTGAAACAGTGGACCACATCAGCATCCGATTTGGGTGCGTCATGTGGTTTCTCATGTGATGCTGGTCTCACTGCGCTTTGGAGAGTGAGCCTTTCTGACTCCGCACTCTTGGACAGTAGCATCCAGCATCACAGGAGACTTTGGGAAGGGAGAGGAAAAGACACCTCCCAGAAACCTCCAAAAGCCCAGAAAAATAAAGTTACAATAATTTATTATAGTTATTGTTTCTTCCTAACTGTTCTGGCTTTTATTTTTAATTCTGGGTCTTCCCTTTTTTCCGTTCCTGCAGGCACAAAGCTATACCATTCAGAAGAAGCGAGATTGTCTTTCCCTACAGCTACGACACTGCACTGATCTCGACACAGCCTGCTTTTCCCTCCATTTACCTGGGCGGCTGCTGCTGTTTCTGTTGCTGCTGAGGCTGCCACAGTCTCGCTGCCTGCACTTCACCCCGGCTTGGCTGGCTCAAAACTCACTCTGCACATTGCTACGAGGAACGATGGAGCTGCGTTTCTGTTGGTTCTGGAAGCAAAGAGTTGCAATATGTGATGACTTTGGGATTTTCTTTGGAGGGGATGTGGAGGGAGGAGAAAGGAGGGGTGTTATTTTAGGTTGGGGTGGGTGAAAGCTTAAAGAAATATTATGTAAAGTAATCCAGTGCTTGACAAGGGCATCAGCAGCATGAATCCAGCCTCTGCTGCTCCAGAGGATTAACATGGGGAAGCCACAATGCTGCAGTCGGGTTTCACCTCAGCGTTGTGCTGGAGATGGATAAATAAGGTATTGGTTGTGTCTGCCTGTTAAGGCAAAGCCATGGGAGAAGGAGAGAGTGAGCGAATGCAAATGCAAAGGAAGAAGAAATTCTACATGCCGTTTGTCTGATTCTGGGCATTCATATTGCAGAGATGATGGCTCGATTAACAAAGCAATGTATGGACGGCGGGAACTGTAAATTGTAGCTTGAACACTCCTGATGCTGTCAGCGAAGGAACTGATGAGCTAGGTGGCTGCAGCAATATCCCCAGGGAAAACAGCAGCCATGCACTCTGTGTGTATATATATGTATGTAAGTGCTTTTGTGTGTGTGTGAGCATGTACAGACATGAAAGAAAGACATTTCTGACCAATTTACAGAGGAAGTTTGTCACTTCGCTAGGTCAGACTTGATTGCAGCTTGCATTTTCAGCTATAGCTCTACACCCATTTCCTGACTGAGGCGGCACTTTGTGAAAACAGATGGTAGGCAGAATTCTTTTAAGAAATGTGAAAGCAGATCCTTTCCGCTTAACACCTTGAAGCACTGAATCCTCTGCACTGTGCTGTGAGAAACCGCGGGGTTTCGTTTCTCCATCTTAAAATCTTTATAAACACAGCTGTATTCAGTATGGTGAAAAATTCTATACTGTAAATAGAAACGTGATCAATCTAATCAAAATAAATGCATCCCAGATGACTTCTAGACCAGCTGGCTAACACAGTCATCAGAAGCCTGAATGCTCAACTGAGCATTTATATTCAGCGTTATATTTATATCTTTCTTCTTTTCCTTTTTAGAATTTCAAAATCAGCCTTTAATTAAAAGGAATTCTTCATCTATTGAGAAAAGGCAATGCTTGCATTTGACAATAGGTTTTTCTGAAATGTTACCTGGGTGTATTTTTAATTGCCAAATGTGCATGTGGGAGACCATGTGTTCAGAGCAGGTAGATTTGTCACAGTACAGGCATGTTTAGGTTGGTAGGCAGCTCTTCTTGGCCATGTCTAAAAAATGTAGAAATGGGGGAAACAAGCACCTCACTCAGCTAGGGGCTTGGCATGGCTTCCAGCAGCTGCCTGTCGAGAAGGAGGTGGTTTGGTTCTTTTTTTTACTTTTTTCTTTTTATACAAATCCATAGACCATAATGTCATCCTAAAATGTGTACAAGGGGATTTCCCAATAGTCATGGTGAGCTACCCTGCAAGACGCCTGTCTGGCCCTTCCAGTATTTGTTACCCAGCCTACAAAGGCAGCCCTGTGTGTTGGATTATATTTAGCCAGCTGTTGGATAACATTCTTGTGCTGGGGCAAAGGAGTCTTATTACTTCCAAAATGTAGTTTTCTGTTTGCTTAAAGAAAAATAACCTTGGCAATACAGCAGGCTCTAGAAAGAAGCTTATGTCACTCCTATATCTTTCTGAAACTGTCATGCGCTTCTAACTGAGGCAGTTTAAAGCAAGCAAGGAGGAGGGAGAGACTTAACTCACAGCTTCAAAGCTGCAGAGACAAGCAAAATGTCAGCAGCTTGTAATTAGGAGTCCACGGTTACGTCAGTGACTGTATCGCTCCAAGAATAGCTATTTGATGTGTGCCACAAAGCAAAGGAAGGCAGTCATAACCTGGTTACCGAGCCGGGTTCAAACAAGAAAGAGCAAAATGGATTAATGAATCTGCTGTGTTCCTAACTCAGATGTGGATGGATTTACATGTGCAAGGCTTGCTGAATTCTGCAGCAGTGAAGACTGAATTATCAGTTTGTCAGAGGGCATGTGTTCACCAAGTGGAAGTGTGAATCCTTCAGAAAAAAATGCAGATGAACCATCTTTCCTAGAAAATGCCTTTCCCATCTCCAGCCTGCACAGACAGCTGCTTGTCACGGAGGCATGCTCTGAAGGGAGACAAAAGTGAGGCGCACAGAGGTTTTTATAAGCAAGGGTGTAATTAAACAGAAAGCAAGCACGCTGAAATTCTGTTCTTGCGTTATGGATTTGATACTGAAGTACCACCCCAGAGAAGGTTGACTGGGATCTAGTGTGGTTTATATTAAGGCTTCTCTGGCAAAGAGTAGAGGGGGAGGTAAAGGGCATCATGCAGCATCTCGCAGCCCAGTCGAAGTCCCCAGGGCTGTGGCTGTGCACGCTTAAAGGCGCCGGTCCACATCCCACTGGCAGCTTTCTGACCTCCACAATTATTTTTAGGTCTGCACAGGCAACTCGGCAGCATTTAAGTAGTGAAATTGCAGAGGTGCTTAATCTGCTCTGACTGGCCTTTCTCCATGTTGTGGCTGGCAGATGTTTACAGGACTTTCATCGGTACCCCCTCTGCAGTATTCCATGTGGACGTCTGTCAGTGTTCATGCTGCCCAGTTGCTAGAAGCCTGGTGTAGTTCCCTGCTCCTCACAGAGGTCGGTTTCGGTTCAGCTCTGTTTATGTCACTTTTTAATTTACCAGGATAGGTAGATTGCATTATGCAAACAGTGGGGTGGGGTTTTTGTTGGGTTTTCTTTTTTTTTTGACTGTGAACACAGATTTGTAGATGACTGCGTATATCAAACCAGTAGCTTTTTGAACTGTGTGTAGTATAATTTAAATATACTTACTTTAATTAATAGAAGGTTACAAAAGCTGGTATTGTCTGTGGCTGTTTAATTTACATCTTAGGTTTAGTCAGTGAGTATAACCTGCCTGATTTGAATAGTGTATTCTACACGGCCAACAGGGTGGAAGACATTATTTTGTTTGTGTTGGTTCAAACAGCTGGTCATTAATGCAGGCTCCATCTCCAGAGTGAAGTGCTAGTGGACATGAATGGCTGCCTGATTAATGCTGTCCCTCGATGGGTCCTTCATCCAGCAGCGATGCTCGCAGCAGAATAATGCAGCGTGATTTGATTGCGCTCTAACAGGGTAGTATGTCATTGTGTCACCGAGCAATCGAGGTTATTATGGGGCAGGGCAGACAGACGGGACAGTGGGGTTACTAGACCGTGGCATTTTTAGAAATGCAGGCCTGACCTACTTAGAGTTATTCTTGCTGGCTGGCAGCTGCATGGTGCAGGGCTCCCCCTGATAGGCTGCGGCTGTTGCTAGGGGGAATTAGCATGAATTTTTCCACATACAGACTCAGTGATTGAATGATAAAAGCTGACTAGAATTAAAGAGATTCGGTTCAGTATTATGCAGATTTATCTCCCCCATTTTTTTTTTTTTTCCTCTCTCAAATGCATATAAAGGAGCAGAAGACAGTTTGTTTCTATTTATTTTTGACCTATTTTTCTTTTCCAGGGGGGGGCAGAAGTGTTATGAATTTTTGATCATCATTTACTATTTAAACCATTGAAATGATACGACAGTGGGCATGCATCTCTAATGTATGGGAGATTCAAATGCCGTCTCTTTGGAAGGGATTAAAACGAATATATTTTGTGTTCTGGTCAGACTGCCACCTCTTTCTATTTGAAGCCATGTCAGATTCCCTTGTCTTGAAAGGGGAAACATATACCAGGTTTTATTGCATAACGTTACTCTTGGTTATTTTTAGCTATCTGTACTTCACAAAATTAGTCCTATGTTTATGTTGGTGGAAGAAATTAATGCCTAGACTATGTCTCCTATATGCCGAGACAGGCGCCTTGAGTATGCTATAGTGTTGTGTGTCATGTCCATCTGAAACAGTGTTTACATATTACAGACATATCAGCACTGCATATCTAGCAGAGAACCAATGCCTGGCCTGTAATCAAATCAACTGGAGAACCTCTTCTGGATTTTGGAGTCTTTTCAAGCTCTAGTTTGAAGCTGGATTTTGTAGATGGCCCTTTGTTATTTACTTACATCTGGCTAAAATAGTGTTATCTTTTTAGAGAATTCTGCTCCCTCAGGAAGCAAATAAAACAATACTCACTGAAGAATCCTTTGATGTAATTATGAATATTTCCTTTGTTATTATGGCTAATTATAGAAGATCTTTGTTTAAACCACAAATCCCCTCTGTGTGATCCTTTACCATACAGAGAAGTTACAATTTGGTGCTTATAATTTAAAATTAATTTTTCATGGCAAAACGTCATGATGTCATATGCAAAGAATTGGGAATTTTTGAAGTAAGAGGCAGTTTGGGGTGGGGGAGGGCACCTAAATGTATTCAGAATTGCAGAATAAAAAAGTGTGGCTTGGTGTGTCTGAAACGGTTTCATTTGAAATAGTTGGAAGAATGAGAGATACCTTTTAGAGGGCTGTGAGAAACCTTCACATCTGTCTGGAGAGCCAGCAGCCTCCCTGGATGCCGAACTCCCGTGCCTTAGACCCTGGAGTTTCTTCAGAAGGTATGAAAAGGAAGCAACTGGAAATGGACACATTCATTTGAATGCATTTTGTGGCTGAGACAAAGCAGTCAGTTCCTACAGATTTGAATTTCTTATGTCTCTTTTCTGGCCTTTATTCATTACCAAACTCACACTGCTTCTTTCTCTGCTCCTTCGCAATGGTCCCATGGAATGGCGGGTTTTTTACAGTGAAAGTGAAGAAAGGCACTATTTGATGCCCAGTAATTGTGTTCTCCTTGGTTATCTCTAGAGGTGACTCCAGAAAGTGAAGCAGCAGCTTTGCTCCTGCTCCCCTCCACACTATTCTTTAGACCCAAGCCTGATATCTTGATCAGCTTTCCTATGGGATTCTGTCAGTGGCTGTGGCTTCCCGTCTGGACTGTGTCATGATTCAGCTTGTCTCAGTGCCTCCCCAGTGGTTCGGATGCAGGTGGGCAGCCTTTTTTGCTACAAGAAGGCAAGAACTGTCATGGAAGTCAGTTCCTGATGGAAGAAAAACTAATTTTCTAGAAACACTGAGTGTCATCTTTCTGAGTGTTGTCTTATTTCGGTATATTCCTTTAAGAAAGATGAAGTCCAAAGAAAAGCAGAAAACAATACGAAGCATATACTCTGTGGAAAAGAGTGGTATCTTGATGTTTGTTCGGGACTTCAACAAAGTGAACATTTGTAACAAACATCAAATCAGACAGTTTAACAAACCATCAAGTGACATATTAAATATGAGAAAATTTGGTGCACCAGGAACTGTATTCACCATAAGGTTACTTTTCTGAAAGTCCCTGTAATGGGAATTAATCCAAATAAACTAATGTGAATAATCTGATCATAATACTTTAGGTAATTAGAAGTAGCAGAAGTATGGAATTAATGAAACAATCAAAATATGAGCTCTCTGTATATGTATAAAGCATAAGAAACAAGACGCCAGAGGAGTTAAAAAAAGTCTGCGTTGAAAATATTGTCAGTTGTGCACATTCCTTTGAAAAAGACATGTTAATCATTTTCTGATGATCTCCTCTGAGGTTTCTATTGTTGCAGTAACTTACACCTCCTACCTTGAAGTTGCTTACCTACAAAAGATTGTGTTGTATTGTTCAACATTCTTGTACCATGACCTCTCCAGTGAGCTATGAAAGATCTATTATGCTGAGTTTCATGCTCTAGGGTAGCTAAGCTACTGCTGATTTACTGGTAGCATATGCAGGCAATACTTTTTTTTCTTCCCAGCAAAAGACCCAGAATTCTGCCTCCATTTGCAGCTGTGAGGTGGTTGTGCTGCTTGGTATATTCCTGACCTTGAAGTTTTGGCTGGTCAAGGATTTGCTGAGCATTTGGTGATGTCATTCCAACTTTGTTTTCCTTGAAAATTACCAAAGGATATACTATATAAAGTGACACATCTAGATTCTCATGAAGGGATTACAGCTGCAAGGAATGAGTTGACTCCCAGCCTTCACCTTCTGCCATGGCCATAAAGATCAGATCTTCTGCAGCAAATGTGTTTCAGTTCTGATTTCAAACCAAAAAAAATGAGGAATTGTATCATGTTTCTTAAAGGACTGGCAGTTGGCACATTCCTTTTATTGCTATACAGTAGGGAATACGAATGTTTTACAAATTAAAATAATCCTTACAAGACTTTTTCTGTGATCCATTAGCATGGAAACAGATTCTGTAGCATACTGCTATCAGCCAAGAGCTGCCTTATTGTGGCTCCACATTCAGGCTTTTCCAGTATCCATGGATGTGTGTGCCTGTAAGCTCAGAAATGCTGTATACATGTAGTATGCGTGAATGTGTATACAAGACACAAGCATAACTTATACAAACACAACACTGAAGCATATAGCATGTAGTAACAGTTGTCTCAGGGTAGGAGTAAAACCTTTGCCTCTGGATGCACGATGCTGTTTTGTGTATGATGAAAAGTGGCTTGTCATAAAATTCATACAATTCTGGTATGTAGCATAACCATTGCATTAATGCTGTCATCCCATTCACTGTCACTGCCAGCAACAGCAACAAAAAAACCATGATATTATGTAATACAAAGATAACAAAAAGGATGGGGTGGTGAAAATAGGGTGTACCACTTGTGCCCTTTTTGTAGTTAATAGCAGTGTAAAATGAAATATATGATGGGCTGTTTAAGAGAGAGAGAGATATTTTATATTATTGTCAATTTTTCCCTCCTTCTCTTAGGCCACACCTACTTCAAAAGTGGATCCAGACTCAGATCTTGACAGAGATCGTGACCCTGTTGAAACCAATGGCTGTTACATCCTGGAATTCAGTGGGGCCAGACTTTCACCTCTGGTACTTTTCCCTGAACATGTCTTTTTTGTGCTCTTGTTCCAAAGTGCAGTGTTTCTATTAGTACTTAAAAAAACCCAAACAAACAAAAAAAAAAACAAGCCACCAAACCCTCATACCTCTGTTCCTCTGAAAATGCTTTGAAAGCTCACTTTTTTTTTGAGCAATATACTACGAATTTGCTCTTGAGTATGAGAAAATGTGGGGAAATACTACTTCACTGACAAACAGATAAGGTTGAGCTGTGGTCAGTCTCCATATTTATGTTGTTCCAAATGTGTCTGCTTTCATCACGAAATATATTTAGTTTTGAATGAAATGGAACAAGTGAAAAAAATATGCTAATGAAAATCTAGTCTGTAACAGGCAACAGAAACTCAGGTAATGAGATGGCTGGTGTCTCGACCTACAAAGCTAGGGCTCACAGAAATTTAAAGGGAGGCAGAGCACAACAATTTCTTAAAAGAAATGTTTTCTAGCTCTCTAGCAACTTACATCTCTGAAGTTAATGGTGCATTCTTTTTTCTTTTTTTTTTTTTTTTTGATACGTAAGTGTTGCATAAACAGTGCTTACATCAATGTTTAATGTAGTTACTCATTTGGAGGTAGATATACCACAGTTGTGTGCCCGACATGTTTTTCTTTGGTACATACAGGCACAGTAGTTGTTTCTGAGTTCAAAATTTATTTGGTATTTCAAAGTTGGTGGCATTTGAAATAATGGCAGTTAGTAGACTACATTGGTGATAGATTTTGTGCAATACTTGTATCATTCAGAAAACCATATGGAATGGAGGAGGTGGTGCATTGTACTGCATACTTGGTTTAGTAAGGGTTGAATAAGATGATTGATGAATCTTATTTAAAATCTCCTGTTGATGACCTCTAATTATGGTAACGTATTATGCATCTCCCCTGTTATTCCTGCAGAGGCACATACACGCAACATTTCAGCTGAGCTAAAATTGCTAGTGAAGTCATCTCCAGCAGCTCCTCACTTACTCCTTTGAAACTCAAACCTACAGTTGTTTACAACTTCAAGCTGAGACCACAAGTTCTGTTCCTCAGGTTGCTAAGATTCTGTCCCTTCATAAGTTTTATAGACACATACTTTTTATAAAAAAGCAGAAATTCCAATGCATTTCAGTGCCTTATTTGCTCTCTCACAGCCAGTTGATCTTGTTTCCATCAGGTGTTTTCTGTTAGCAGCCAGCAAGAAGCACACTTGTCTGCAATGGACTTTGATTTCTTGGCATTGTTCTCACTGTTCTCAACATTTTGTTGTGGTGAACAGATACTGCAAACATGGAAAATAGTCTCCTCTGGTGCCTATACTTGTAGTGTCTGCTCACATTTGATATGAATTTAGCTGAAACATGAGGCATGAAGATTAAGCACTGCCTTCTGAAATGTTTTTCCTTGTTTTAGGAGGGTAATCTTATTTCTTTTAGAAGAAGCAAATGAATGGCAAAGCAAGGAGCCTAAGCAGACAGATTATGTTTGATTTCACAAAATAGGTATTCACGTTATGATACATTCCGAAGAAGCAGGACAGGGAACTAATGCTGTGCAGATCAACTCAGTTGTGTATTTTCAAACAGTAGATCATCTGAAATTGGAGCTGTGAGACTGAAATCCTGGCACTGCTGGAGCAGCTGGAAGAGCAGGGCTGACTGGGGCACAGTGCCTGCTTGCACAACTCTCCTAAGGGACTCTCTAAAGTTTCAAGTGCTGCTGGCAGTTGGTTGTCATCTCTACTCAGCTTGGCTTGACACTGTTTTATGTTCAGTGGTGACTGCAAAGAGAGGTAATGCTCTCTATTTAAACCAGCTCTCTTCAATACACCTTGGCTTCTTGATAGCCTTAGGTAGTCCTGGCTGCCTCATATTAATTTTAAGTTTGAAGCATACAAAAAAATCAGAAGGCAAACAGGTTTTTGGACCAGCAGTGCTCTGTACTTGAAGATTCCTAGATAGCGTGGTCATTTCTGTCACAGAAAAAGTTAGAAGAAATGCAAGGCAGTGAACTTTTGGCTGTACTCCAGTGCTGCATAATGATGGAGACCAATAAATTCAATCAAAACTCTGAAATTATCTTACTCTGGGGGTCTACAACTAGAACTACTCACCTTCCCTTACTCCTCCCCCCAGTTCATCCACTACATTCAGTTCTTCAAAAACTCCAAACAGTTTACACCATCTGTTGTCACATCTATCGTGTGCAAGTATCTTTAAATATTTGGTTCCCCTTGAGCCATAAGGACTTAACATGCACACTGGTTTTTATGAGGTCTGTAGTAACTTCTAGATTTTGGATGGTACCCATGCCTTCCTGATGGCCACCAAAATATAAGATAGTCAGGCATGCACATACGCAATTTTTTTAGAAGGATTAAATGGCTTTTTGTCACCCCTTAATCCTAAAACAAAGGGTATAAAATGCAAGGGTTTTTTTTCTGTGAGCTGGATGAACATCAGAGATTCTTCTCTCTCTTTTGGTCACACAATCCTGCTTTGAAATGTGGTGGTTCTTTTTATTCTGGGATACAAGATGAGATAATACACAGAAGTAAAAAAGTATGTATGTCTTCTATTTTATTGTCTCCTGACTCCCCCTAACCCCTCTTTAACTCATTTTTGGATCTAGAAAGAAAAGCATGACGAAAAGGCCCAGGGTATTGATGTGTGAAACTGAAGGAGTTGCTCATTCCCATGATGCAGACGCTGTGCCCTTTGACAGAGTTAACATGAAAAGAAACATACTGGAAAATACTTGCCTAAGTATGAAAAATTCCTTAAATTCAGGGTGTGTTCATACAAAGTGAAATTTCTACAGTGTGGAAATCATTAAACCTGATCCAGAAAAAATGTGAGGTGCCCCAGCCATTGAGATGCGAATCTCTTTAATCCACACAAGCATTAGAAAAATCTGAAACATGTGAAAGTTCAAAAGCTGCAAAGCCATTACATGACTTCTTATTCAGTTCTCAAATATTGTAACTTTCTAGTGAACTGTGAAAAGGCTTTTTCTATCTTTTTTTCTTTTCTTTTCATAAGCAATAGATCAGTCACTAATGTGTTATTGCACATTGTGAAGATAAAAGTGAGTTTCACTTGGTTACATCTACTTGGATATAAATTCTTGATTTGTTTTAGAGCATTTATGTAGCATTTCAACAGTTGGTAACTTGCATTTTTTATGAGTTGCTGTTAGAAAAGGGGAAAAGAGCAAAGCAGTACAATTTTTAATAATTTTTTTTAAGAACTCAACCAATTTCAGAAATTTAGAGGTAGCTGTAATAACTGGATCTAACATTGCATGAAGGCTTTTTAGCTGTATGTGTGCTAATTAAAAAAGTGAAAAGAGAAACCCAAACAAATCAAATCAATATGAACTACGTTTTTTTTTAGCTTAACTTTACAGCCTTGAAGTACATCAAGAGGACCTGCAAATCTGTCAAAACTTACTTCCAAGAAAACAGTAAGTTACATTTTGTAAAGGGGCAGACCTGGTTAGTAACAGAAATGCTCAGGATTTCCCATTGTCAACAACACTCTGAAGTGCTATGTGCCTAACTCCAAGGGCCAGGGCCTCCACACCTGGCCGCAGGCTGTCCTCATACTGGTGCAGCAGTCAAATCTGTGGAGGCTTGGGCAGCCTGGCAGGTCTGGCTTTTCTCTATGGGAGTATTAATTTGCTTTGCATCTGCAATTGTAACACTAGGCTTATTTTTGATACCTTTGCCCTTGCTATGGTCAGTTATAGCAGCCCTCAAGTTTTCAAATAATTTTCACTGGGGTATGAGTCATGCTTCAGGCTGTTTAGGCTTAAATGAAGTACTTATTTTTGAGATAAATTTGCTGGGGAGCGGGGGTCCCATGTGTCTAATGGTTTTGTTCTAGGGGCTGCCAGGGATGTAGTGTTACACTGCAATGTCTGAAAAAATAATAGATCTTAACATATAGGGTAACAGGCTTTCTCAAGGGCAGGAAGAATAGAAAGTTTCATATTGATTTGCCAGCTGGAAACGAGCCACAAACTTTTGTCAGCAAAACTTCTGTGAGAAGATAGTATAGTGACAAAAAACATTTGGAGTTGCTTTTTAAAATGATGCGCAATGGCAGAATCTGAAAAGGAGACTTTTAGAGTCCCCTCCCCACAAAAAAGGTAGTCTTCTACACTTAAAAAACCAGGGAGAAGCCTGTTTTCCACATGAAAATATTGGCAACCTGACTTTCATTGACTTGCCAAAGATGTATCAGAAAAGCTGAGGTAATCCATTAATTTTGAGGTGGTGAAGCAGAAAAGTGCAAGTGGGCTAGACATGGGAGTGACTGCAGGAGCAGAGGGGAATGTCAGCAGAGAACTCTGGGACCCCTGGAGGAGACCATGTTCTCAAGCAATGCTCATCATTTAGAGTTATAAAACCTAAACAAAGCAAATGTCTCAAACCTGTGCCAAAACCCAGAGTTTAAAGGTAAACTTTAGATAAGGATTAGCTGTATTCATTCTGTCCTCTGCTGCCAAGGCCTTGCAGCACAACAAAGGACTATTTATCAAAAAGGTCATGTGGAAGAGGGCATGGTTTAAAGAAACTGAATTAAAGAAAAAAACCCCAACAAAACCTAAATGAGACAAATGCAAAAATAGTAACTCAGACATGAATGGAGATCTGTATGCCAGGCATTTCTCACATGCATTCTTTAATGTGTCTCAGATACAGCAAGTATAATTATCTTGGTTTGTGACTTCCCTCTATAGTCTCAAGAGCTCAAAATGGCAAGTAATTACATAATTACATGTGTCCACCTAAACAATGTGGAAAAGGTGGTAAAAGAAAACATGGTGCTGTGATTAGATTTTCCACTGTTTGCTGTTTTACTTTACATGTTATTCAGGGATACTTAAGGGTGATCTCATGCATGGTGGTAGCCAGTGGCTACTGACCTATTACTTTAGTATTTAGGCCTTCATGTGGTAGCAGCTGTTAAGGGATATTATGTAAAAAGCCTGCTCTTATCTTGATCTTCTTGACCAAAAAGGTTTACCCCACCCCAAGTTTGTGGGAAAGGGGAGTAATTATTTGTAGCTGGGATCCACAAGTTGTCAGCCTCTCATATCCTGAAAAACACTAATAAAGGGCAATTATCTTTTGTGAGCCTGCTGTAAAAAGATTCTAAAATACAGAGATTCTAGTGTCATCCACAGACGACAATCTGCTAAGTGTGTTTGTGTTTTGGGGGCAAGCGGAAAAAGAGCATTCCCTGTGAACGACAAGTGCCAATCTCATAATGTCATATTACCATTGTGGATGAATGAAGAAAAAGGCCCATTATGTTATATCTAACTAGAAAGAGACTTAACAAAGAAATACACTGTGGTGGTACTGAGAGGAAGGATAGCCTTGTGGTTAGGGCACAGGAGATATTCATTCAAATTTCTGGCTCTGCAAGAGACTTCCTCTATGACCTTGGGTGACTCGGGTACTGCCATCCTTCGAAATGGTAGTAGAACCCAGACTAGGGGGAGAGATTTCCTAGAGAGATAACTTCCCATTTAAACACTCAAATGTGGGCCTAAGTGACCAGATCTTCAGAATGTGCAGAAAGATCTTTTGAAAATCTACAAGAAAAGTAGGATCTGCAAGGCTTGGAACCATTTCTTATTATTTATACTTTTTTTTTTTCCCCACTTTTTCCTCTCCCCTCCTTCTCCCCTTTTTTCTGCTCTATTTTTCTATGAAAGCCTGGCTCTGATGCTGCTTATTGAGCATTTGAGAATCTGATCCTTGACCTCCCTCGAGATTCTGACTTAGTCATCTTAAGGCATGGTTTCCCAGCTGAAAATGGGGATAACAATGTGTCCTTTATCTTTCTGTCAGTTTTGTCTGTTTAGTCATTGAGGCTTTGGGGAAAGGGACTGCATTGTACAATATACAGGTATTTGACCTTAATGTTTGAAAGGTATTGGGAGAAATGGAGACCTTAGACATCAGTGTGATGAAAAGGAACCCATAAATGATGGTTAAAGCAATGATTCTGAATAAGTGATGTATTCAACCCAGTGGCGTTGAGACTGGCTTTGCTTGACACAGAAAGAGAAGACAATTTGTGTCAGAGTCAGGATTTCTTCAAGACTTGGGAATGTTAAGATCCAGACTTGTGGGTTAAACACATCTCTACGCAGAGCTAGATTAGAGTCTGTGTCCAAGTATGTTTTCAATTATATTCCATTAGAAAAGTAATGCTTAAATTTATCTTAGGTTGTCACAGTGCTTCAAAGCATGGACTTTTCCTCTCTCTAAGTCCTTGAACAAACGCAGGATGTGTTGAGGCAAAACTGTTTCCAATTAAGTTGATGCATTCTGTTCTTTAATGTTGCAGGACTTCAAGTTTAAGTTAAAGAAAAATCCTGTAGCGAGAGTTCAGAAGGATGACTCAGACAAAATTGCCTGGAAAGCGGCAATTTGCCTGAATTTCTGTGGCTGCACCATGACGGCATCTCAGATAGCACATGGTGACACATAGCCATGAACTTCACTGAAACTCTTCTGACTAACACTGACTGGGGATGCAGCTCTCTGTGTGTCAGGTTCCTGAATATGTAAGGGGGGCTTGAAGCATATGGGTTAAAGGAATGAAAGTGATCCCAAGAAATTCTCTGTTGCTTGTATCTGCTGTAAATTTTTGCTGTAGTAAGTATGCCTTTTGGAGTTCCAGGGTTTTTTTCCCTGCTCGACTAAGCATTCCTGTTCATTCCCCATCATTTTGTGGAGTACTGAAAAATTCTGTCGTGCTGCAGATTAAAAAGGGATTAAATGTGTGTAATGGGTTTTTCAGATAAATTTATGTACACATGCAGCACATTAATTGGTAGATTCAGTTCTCCAGCTCAAGACAGATATTTACATCTTTACATCCAATGCTCTTATTTGTCAATTCTTGGATCTCTTGCTGCAAGGATCCCTGAATAAGCCACCTTAGCAGTCTTCTATATGTTCCTTCTTATCTGTGCCACCTCCACCCCTGTTCCCCCTGCACAAAGACTTCCCTACTGAACTCTAGCCAGCAAGGTGATGCCAGAACTTAATTTGACTCGCTGATGTTGATGTCTTTGTAACGCCTGGCCTCTCAATTTTGTTTTCCTCCAAGGTCAATTTAAGACTACTCAGAATACATACACAAGCTGGCTTTGGCAAAGGTAAAATGTGTATGGAAACTATGATAAAAATAAATCCTTCCATCTTCCAGGACACTAAATAACGAACAAAAATAATGTGAAGTGAACAAATGGCCGGTTTCCCACATTGGACAATATTCTGTTGGAAGAATATGTGTGACTGGTGATCAGTGCTGAATGAGTTTTGGGTTTTTTTTAAACTTCATAAGAAAATATGTTTTTTTGGCTTTTGAAGAGTAAGGTTTATTGTGGATAAAGGTGCTACCGAAATAAATTAACATTGTCCACTTGGAAGTAGTTCAAGCAGGTATTCAGTAATACATTAACCATATGTAGGGAGCTATAAGGAAAATATCTTCATATATTACTGGGTAGCTTTGCTGAATATCAGAATGCTTCTTCAGCTTCCCTTCAGAAAAAGAATCTTACCTGTGGGACCCTGGATAGTCTTTTCACAATTAATGCAATCTGTCATGCATTGTGTGTGGGACTGTGCAGTGACAGGGGTTGTAAGAAGAAATGTGGATTTCAGTTTTCTACTTGGTTTTGGTGTATTTAGTACATATATTAAACAACTAGATCATTTAGAAGTTGAAATATCAAGTTGGACTGCGGATCCAAGTTACCTAGTTGCCTGTCTGTAACTGTGAATCTACTTGTTCTTGGTTCTTTTAAAATGAAGTACAACTTATTTTGGTACTCTTAAAAGAGTACATTGAAATGTGGCCCCTAAAAATACGAGAAAATATTTAGCGTAAAACTGCACTGAAATTCAAAACAGTGCCCTTTTTCAGGCTTTTTCATGAAAATTCAGGTCAAACCTCTCTTCCATCTAAACATTTCAAATTTTTTAATTGCAGGACATTTTAGGTAAACTTCCTGGACTCAGAAGATACTAGAATTTTGATGTATGCACCATGGAGTAATTGTTCTATTTAAGTATGATACTTGCTTGTATTACTTGTGACAAATAGGCCATTTCCCTTGTCTGTGTTTGTAATCTTAGCAAAGTGTTCTTTTCATAGAAAGAGGGTATGCTCTTCTCTTAGTATAAATAAGAAAACCCAAGAAAAATAACCACAGTGTGACATGGGTGCCTTCAGAGCTGGGGATAATATTCTGAATGCCCTCTTAATGAAGGATAAAAAGAAACATTTATTTTGCCTTGGAAAAACGTGGAATGTTGGATCTCATTCTGGAAATCTGGGCTTGACTACTTTCTGCCTAACACAAATTTTGTTCAGTGTAGAACCGCGTGCTGATCACCAGCTTGAATTCATACTTGACTGACTGGCTGAGTCCTGTCCACTTTCTAAGCCATAGCAGAAACAGATTTCAGTGAGACATCAACCTGAGGCTATTCAGTGAGCAGATTTTTAAAAAAGAAAAAAAACCCCTACTTACTGACAGTAGCAAAATCATTTGCTATAAATGAACAAATGTTCAACTTAAGAAGACCCAAGAAATCTTCTAAACCAATGAGTCTAAGACAGTTTTATTTAAAGTCTAACATATTGAAGAGTTTAATTGACATGCCTTATTATTTAGTCTTGGAATCTATTCTGAAATTATTGTGTTGCTCCTGTTAATATATAAGCTTCCTCCAAAGGACTAAATGACTTCCACAACAAGCTATATGCATTGCCTGGTAGTTGCTTCATGGAAGAGTGTGACATGTTTATACCACTGTTTTCTTCTACAATCCTTAAAACATACTTAAAGGAGAAATCACAGCTGCCTTTGACCAAAGAACATCAGTGTTTTCATGACTGGCAAATAGGACTGGCAACATGACTCAGCTTTAACAATAGTGACCTAGATCTTGCTATAATGGCGATTATCTCTGTAGTCATAGTGGAGAAATTTGAATGCTTCAGTTTTGCATAAGTGAGACTGTATGCAGATGGATTATACCATAGCAAGCAGATCCGTAATCGAACGCTGTGCTGTATTGACATATGGTTTGAGAGAGACAGTTTAAATATTAACAGTAGCTCTTCAAGCTATTTTACAATGGTTTAACTTAAGAATCTTTCCAGTAGTGATTGATAGGTGCTTATAATAGGACAAATGACAGCTAGGATATTACAGACATTGCCTGGTCCGCCTTTTGACAGAAGCTAAGGACATTCAGAGATATATAGCCTCAATATTTAAAGGTGCTTGAATAGTTTCATTAGTTTAACAATATATAAATGATTACTATGTTGCATCAAAAATGCCCACCTTTTGGCTGAGTTAAGACTGCATCTAAAGCACTAAAAGGAGATCCATCAGTGCCTTCGGGGTTGAAGCTGAGTCTTTATGTGAATTCATGGATGCGTTTACTTAGAAAACATTGACTGGCACTGGAAAGCAGAAGCTGGACAAAATTAAGAGCAAGTCCTCTCAGCAAAGTAGATCTGTTGACTGTCAGCTGCCCTAGATTTTAAAGTGCAAAACTGCTCAGACAGTTGCTGAGCATCAGTGGCTTGGAGAGTTGGGAAAATTAGCCTCTGGTGGTGAGAATAATTGGATTCCATTTGGGGAACTTTTAAACTTTTAATATTTTAAATATTTGAGTGAAGGAAAAGTGGTTTGTTTTCATCACTGCACTTGAAAGGCTGGAGGGTATTTTCTTTTGCCAGTTTTAATGTTTAATTTTCCTCAGAAGATCTTAGCATACATGCTGCCATATAAAGGCCACCTTTAAAGGTTTTTCCTGAAGCACCTCCCTCCCTCCTCCACTTCTCCCCAGAACACCCAGCAAGTGGGTCAGTAAAATCTGGCACAGTGAGAGCAATGGCTCTAAATGGAGAAATAGGTATCACCTCCAAACATCCCCAAAATGCATGTCTCACTTCAGCATGCCTCTCTTTTATCACAGGTAAGGTTTCAGTGAGCCTTAAAAATATCAGAAAAATAAAACAATGACTGTTAAAAGAAAAAAAGTCATAAAATACTCTCACTACTTCCTCTTGAGGATTTCTAATGTCTCCTGCATGTCTGTAGAGGGGCTGTATTTGTAGCAGTAAGTCTATTCTTTTTTATCTCAGATACAGTGCTAAACAAAGAGGATTCTCTTTCCCTTTTATCTTTCTAAACTGAGTTTATAGGGGGTGTCTCTATTTTTCTCATTCTCAAACCAATACAGATGATCATTCACATCTTCTTTGATTGTTCTCTCCAACACTTCATGAATAGCTGTTAATCTTAATGATCCTTCAATACTATATTTGAACAGACCACTATCCATTCCGATACACTCTGGAGACTGTATGTCAGGGCAAACATATTAGTTAGGCAGAATTGTATAAACAGTTTTCCAAAACCACCAGGGACAGTTACTCATCCAGACATTACATAGTAGAAGTTCATAAGTTGAGAAGAATGTTCTCAATCATTTATGCCGAGTAAAAGAAAGGGTTTAATGGCAGAAATGAAAATCAGATTTCCTGAAATTCAGAACTGAAACATTCCCTTTAGAAGTAGCACAGGTTATTGCAATTAATAATGTATCTGAAAAGGCTCATATACCTGTGGATGTACATCCATGTGTATGCATCTCTATCTCTGCATTTCCTACAAGCTGGTTTAGGAGCTTGGGCTGGAAAAAAATCTGCCTCCTAGAGAGAGCTCCCCTGCATTTAGTGAGGCATTACATGGCCACAAATACTAATCAGCACAGCTGAGACAGCATCAACACTTCGTTGACCACAAAACAATTCAGTTTCAATGTGGGATGCGAAGGTAGAAGAACTGCATCCATTTGGGTGTTACTGAGGCTACAGAATCCACAGCATAATGCACTGCAAGGGAGAAGAGATGAAAAATCACTTGCAGATGTAACATTCACAGGGAGAAAGTGGGGGATCTAGAAGGAAATATGAAGGAGAGAACTATGGAAAATGCTTACAGCCCTAAAAAAGAGCCTACATGAATGTTCACAAGAATGCATTTTTCTACTTATCTAATATAAACAACAGAGGAAATTTTGAAAACTGGGTTCCACATATCTGGAAACTTGACCAGTTATTCCTGATTACCTTGATATAACTCATGCCATGTGGCTTAAATGAAGCCATGATAGATATGCAGCTTCTGTCAGAAAGAGAACATTTAATTATGTGAATCTGATTAAAAGCTGGTGCATTTTAACAATGAAAATAAAGCATCATTTAAAAATTATAATGAATAATTTTAAAGAGCTGAAGATGTCAGGGTTCATTATTTAAAGGTCGAATTCTGAGTGCACTCTGTCACTCATCTTCCCTTTTATGGAGAGTTCATTGAAAAAGAATATGGAGGACGAATGATGAGGGGCAGAAAATGGTGCTTGCAGCAGATCCCATGAAGTTATGCACATTTTTCTCAGAGACTGAGATTAATCTTTTCTAGTTATACTTGAACTTAATCTGCCTTGATTTATAAAAGGTATCATTATTAATTATTTTTTTTTTCTGAACTTATCCCTGTTTTTCCAGTATAAAATTTTACATTCAGTATTCTCTCCAAGACCAGGTAATTTAATTTCCCTTTATCTATCTTCATACGTTGAACAAGCAGCAATGATTAGACTGATGGAGTATCACTGTTTACTCAGCAACAACACCTATTCACCCTAAACCTTCTGTTGCAAAATCTGAAACTTCTGTGTTACATATTTCTGCTTTGTATCATCTTCCCTCTTGTACGAGATAATGCCACTTTCTAAAAAGGAGGTTCTATGAAGAGTTTTTGCTTCAATTAAGTATTTAAACTTGCCATTAAAGAGTAATTCTTGAATCAAAATTCTTCGGGAGAAAAAGTGAAGAATCCACTCATAGACATTTGTGAGGCAGATTGCCTTCATGACGAAACTTCTAATGCTGTAAATGCTGTAGAAAAGGTGCCTGTTGGCAAAAATTCACTTAAGCAGTTCTTTCAGGAGTCTGCAGTCATCTTAACTTCTGTTGATAAAACCAAGCTTCTCCAATGTTACTAGATTTAAGAGAAAGTGGGGTTTTTTTTGTTTGTTTGTCTTTTTGTGTTTGGTGTTTTTTTTTTTTTTTTGAGGGGAGGGATGTTGGGTTTTGTTTATTTTTGTTTTGTTTTGTTTTTTTCTTTTTTTGTCAAATAAATATCCTTATTTCTTGAAGCTACGTGTCAGTAACAACATATGAGAATGAAATATACTCCTACACATATCTGAAGAAATGTAAGTTGGTGCTTTAGCAAAGATTCTACTGGTATTAGTAGAATTCCATAGGAGAATTTGTGCTACTTGTAACCTTAACACAAATGCCTTTCTCGCTGTCCTTTTGAATAATTTTTGCTGGTTTTGCACCTCATTATCCATTCCTGATGGCTATCAGGTAGACAGTTGCTTCTTTACCATCTTTAACTTTTATGAACACAAATTAAATCCCTCAGCAGACTTTTTTCTGATCCTTCCAGCCAAGAAAGGGTCTAAAGCAAACAAAATAAGATCATTGTCACACAACTTGTGGAACTCACTGCAGGTGACAGTTTGGAAAACAAAAGCTTAAGTGTTTTAGAGTGAGAATATCAATGTTTGTGCAGAGCACGCCTACAGTAATGTTTAATCTAATGGTTGCGTCCAGTATCTGTTCCAGAAGGTCCATCACCTCTTCCAGAAGGTCCACCACCTGCCTACAGAGGACCTAAAAGAAATAGAGCTGCCTGTATTTAATGGTCTTCTCCTGAGCATTTCACACTTGACATTGTTAGAAACATGATGAGTGACCAGGCAGCTCTTTAAAGCAAACCAATACTTTAGTTCCTGTGTAATCTTTCTCCCCTTCAAGGCCCCTTTTCTTTTTTAATGATTTACATCTGTGGTTGTCTATGATAAATATTTTCATAGTTGTTTCTAATTTTTTTCATAGCAAACTGAAATGGAAGGTTGTTCTGTGATAGTGTGAGATTCTCTTACATAGCTGCCTTTTTCAAATCTAGTGGTTAATTCTTGTATGAGAAGTGGTTTCTGCAGACTTGATAATATCAAAGGGAAGATAGTGTCTCAGGTATAGAGGAGAAGGAAAGGATTTATCATCAACAAACTCAAGATTGTAGCCCAGAAAATTCTTTGGTTTTTAATGTGTTCCACTGGTAAGGGAATGTCTTACTGGTAGAGAGCAAAACCAGAATGAACTGGAATACTTTTTAGTAAACAAATCTAGTGGTAATTTATCCAAACATTAATTATTAAATGTTCGCAGAGATCTTAGACTGTATATGCATTTCAATGTAACCACTCATGGATATTATCTTAGGAGCTGGCAGGGTAATACTGCAGATTGACTAAAATCTTTTGAGCTCATCAGCATGACATCAGCAAGTAAAACCTCCGCAGTGCTTAGATCAGAGAATGTTTTCATTGCAGCTGGTGAAACGAGTTGTGCAACACCGGCGTTGGGTCCAGGTGGAGTAGGATGGCAACCTGGCAAACTACGCATTAGACAACTAATATATACAGAGGAGGGCAACCATGCTGGAAAATGCTAAAAAAACTATTGCTGAAAAACTGTCAAACAGGGGGCCCTTAATGTCAAGGAAAGTTTTGGAGATGGATATTACTGGTATGAATCTAGTATGTTCAACTACTTCCAGCTTACAAAGACATTATCTGGCTTTTACCTGTGAGATTTGACAAATATTATTCTGCCAACTATGTGCTTGAGCAATTCATTGCCAAGCGTAATGCTGTACAACACAGGGCCAGAAATTGCTGACAAAGTGCCAGAATCTGTCTGTGCTTGTCATAGCACTACGACTCGCAACGTGCTGAACTACTGCTCTCTTGTAAGTGAGAAGCATCATCAAATGCGGTGAGCCAATTTTCCTCCTATAGATCCTTGGAGCTGCAGCTACAAATCCCGTTCTTGTGCTGCCTGGGTGTGCAAAGGGGAATGATGTTCTTATCAATACCAAATGTATCTGTGCTTACTGAAGGCTATATAGAGGCTTCTTTTTGACTTAGAAGTCTATTGCAGGACTTCAACCTGAGTTACTTGAAATAATAGAGCTGTCAGTAATGTGATATTTTTTGAAAGACAGTGCAAATTACACCGTTTTGCAAGAGCCTGCTGGGTGATAGCAGAAACAATAGAAATGAGGCAGACCAATAAGAGGAAGCAAACATAAATCTAAGATGCTGAATCCTACAAGAGTAGGTTCCAATATGAATAATTCTGCTTCTCTTAATTTATTTCCTGTCTCCATCCACCAGCATTTCTATTATTCCATAGGGTACCCTATTACTGATTCAGATCAATACCAAACTTCCAAAGGTACATTATTTTTCAGTCAGTTTTTCACGTAGAATAGTTTCAAAGTGTGGACATTAAAGAGAAACAAACAGCAATGTTAATCTCAGTATTCATTTGTACATCAAACTTTATTTTGCACAAGTCACTTTATAGTCAGTCTTTGCCAGCACAATAACATACTATTTAAATGTGCATTTCGATTGACTATGATTTAACTGCAAATATTGTCCTAATGAGTTCTGGATATAAAGTGAAGAGCTAAATGATGGAGCCTTGTTTTGGAAAGCCTGTTGCATTTAGTTCTGGTTTAGTAAGCGAAGTAAGAGTTCACAAAATATTTACTAGCTTCAGGAAAACTGTATATGGTTCTGTATATAGCTAGAAGGATTCCTGACAGGTTTTCAGACAATGTTACGGGTCATAATATCTCTGTTTCACAGTGCAGGGTTTATTTTAGATTAGTTCTGGAGAAAGGTTGCTGTTAGGAATGCTTGCTGTACAAGAGGCCTTCAGTAATATAATCTCAGCCTTTCTGAATGTCATAGAATATTGGTTCCTGTCTTTTTTCTTTCCTCAATAACTTTGAGTTTCCTGGTAAGTTTTAGGCTTGTTCTTTCAGTCACTTCATAGCGTGTAGAGCTGATGGGAAGGGGTCTAGAATATTTCCCCATCCCTACAGGCATTTTCACAGTGCAGCTGTTGATCATGTGAACATATTCGTGTTTCCTTCACAGCTGACACTCTGCAAATGTCTGGCGTGCCTGGAGATGGTAAAAGTGTGTTCAGAGCAAAAGGAGCTTTCCTCTCATAAGGACAGCATGTCAATTTTCTAACAAATGGAATTTGAAGTGAAAATACAAGTTTCTTCAATTGCATTAAGACAATACAGGCCATCATTTAATGAGAAGAAAGTGTGTCATGCTGGGTTATGGATTGAGTAATCTAGACACCAGAAAAACAAATAATTTCTTTATTTTTATTTCCTTAGAAGTGTAAGGGTTTTGCGGATTTTAGATGTTTACCTTGTTCCACCTCACTTTTTTTGTAAGAGATTTTTCTTTGCTGGCTCTTTAAAACTCTCTTTTCCTCTGAAGTTTATTAAAATTTTGACAGCTGTCAGACTAGGGATGTGCTGAAAATGCTGCCTATCACACTGACCAACTGTGTCACTGCTTCTTTGTTCTTCCATCTGTCTTCTTTTTCCATTTGTCACTTTTTGTCCCACTCATAAGTGCCTTTTCGACAAGTAACATTTTTGCAAGGTGTTTTTTACAGCACGTATGCAATTGCTCTTGATGCATATCATCCACTTGTGTTTTGTTCCGTTCATCTGGTTCCCTTTTCTAGCTGAAAAACTCCTACCAGGTGAAGTAAGATCAATCCCCTGTTATACCAAATACAGGAAATCTCACATGAATGCAATTAGAATTTTGACAAGAGTCTAAAATGTTTAAAGACTCTCCAAAGCATTAACTTCTGTCTGTGCTTGCTTCTTCACTAAAGCAGAGCTCATGCCTTTATGCAAGGACTGAATAATCCAGTAAACTAATTAACTATACCTTCTGTCATTTTTTGAACCATTTCATTTGAGAGTGCATGAATGTTTCCCTCTGTAACCTAGTGAACCTAATATAAGACAGTGAATTGTCATTTGGGCTAATCTAACTATATGCTTTTCTCTAAGGAAATAATAAGGCTACAAGGACACATTTATTGCATATCAAATTATTCAGGTCTTTTGTGTTCAGTGAAGCTCGTTTAAACAAAAATCTGATAAAGGAATAAATATGTAATGATGAGTAAAATAATGCATACTGGGTTTAGATCCCACATCTAATACTAATGTTAACAGACTTAGATTATTTATGATTCAGTATTCTACATTGCATAAATCACCTCACTGGATATGGCAGGCTGATATGCCAGCAAAATGCACAGCTGTGTTCAAGGTTAACCCTTAGAACACATATCTGTTCCCACAATCTTCTTTTCTTCTGGTAGTGCATGCTCTATAAGTACCTCTGAACCTCTGAGTTTTAAAGCTTGATTTGCATATCAACATAAACCTGTCTTTGCCTGTTTTTACTTGAGAGAAGGATGTCTTTACACTATAGTTCTGTACTTCCTGGTAATTTCATATACTGTGGCCTGTTGATATCATTGCCAGTAGCCTAAAGGAGTTGCACACGGTGAATGAAGGTAATCTTATGTTGGCAACTTGTCCATTGGAGATCCATTGATGGAGAACAATCTCAGTGTAGAACCTCATACAGGTAATGCATCCAGTCCTAGTGAAGCATATGCACCAGATTTCTTTGTGACTTTGCTGTGAACTTTCAGTGGAGCCAGACAATCTTTGGGTTTTCTGTGGAGTCTACTGAGAGATAGAATTGTTTAGCTAGAATTTAGTTTAGATAGAATTAGTTAGTCTGAGGGGACAGTTCTGCTTCCCACTTTACTCAGTTTTGTACTGACAAAGACTTTTCTCTCATGAATTATTCACTCTGTACTATGTCAATTTTTACTTAGCACATGGTGGTCTGGTCTGGTCTCCCTCTCTATTTCATGCTGAAACCCATGACCCACTAGCTGATACAATGCAACTGGGGACTCGAAGAACAAAACTTTCCTCATTTCTGTTTTTAAGTCAGTCAGGCCAGTGTTGCTGCCAATGACATTCTCTTCTGCATCTTTATATACACAAATATCATGTACCTATGTTGGTATTCTTTGGGGATTAAACTATAGCATTGATTGTTTATACTATATTACATTAGCTGTCCCACTGAAGTCAACAGGAGTATCTACACCAGGGAGGAATGTGGGTCTGAGCTTTTGATTCCTGTAGCAGTCTTCTTTAACCAAACCAAAATATTTCTCTGTGTTTGGATTATGCTTCGTTGCAGCTGAGAGATGATTGTTTGTCTTTCAAATTCCATTCACATGACTATCTTTTCATAACTGATATATGATAATTTATACTACATGTTCTCAGGACTATGTCATGTGAAAAGTAATATTTAGATAGCCAAATATCTGACACAGAAAGTATACGACTATCACACACACATATGCTTAGAAGTCCAAGAAATCACATCTCCCAAGTTGCTCGTATCTTTCCCTTTCACTGTTTGTGTTGGTTTCCTTTCAGTAAATACAACTGCAGATCTTTGGCCTGTGCCACATGTCAAGTAAGGATAAGAATCCTCTGCATGGAAATCAGTTTTCAAATGTAAATGGAACAGATATGTAGAACTCAACAGTTTCCCTATATAACATATATCTTTAAATTGCCACATTATGCAGGTGCATCTGCAGGGGGTAACTTGTACATGCAAAAACCCATTTATGTAGATTAAAAAATCTCTGTGTGTAAAATATGTTTATAGCATAAACTTTGGTATATGCACACTTTGCTAGAGTAATTGATGGAATGAATATTGAATACCTCATCTAAGGACATAAAAATCAGAGCTGCCTGAAGTCACTAAAAAGGGAGCAAAGTGCAAAGCATTTCTGTACTTTTTCCTTTTACAATATTTTGCTAGATTCTGCATATGTTATTCTGTGCACCATCTTGCTTAAACATAATACAATGATAAGAAAGCTGCCTTTTTTTTTTCTGTTTTAATTTTTTTTTTTTTTGTTATCACTTTGCTAGGGAGATCGTAAGTAAGTGCCTAGAGTTTAGATTTGGAAGTATTTAGCTACTCCATTCCATTTGAATTAACATAATACCATCTTTAATTCTGTATTTATCACAGGAAAATTTTTGCTTGGAAGATATGATTCTGGGAATTTGCTAATTGTCCTGTGCCATAATATCACTTCTGAAAGGATTAAGTCTTTAAGTATTGGAGTTCAGTAGGACTGCTCCTAATCTTTGCTATAATAATAAATACTGAATGTCAGACCTTTTTAAAAATCCAAATTGGAAATGTCTTTTATCTCACTAAAATGAGCAGAAGCTCCACATGTGTAACTATGAAAGTAGGGAATTGTTACCCCAAATATAGCTTGATAGGATAATTGGAAAGGATTAATTTGCTTCACGTGGCTTTGAGGGAGATGAGTAATCTGCTGTGTTCCCAGGAAATAGTTCAGAATTCTTTACTTTTGCTGATGCAGAATTGTCCGCAAAGTTTGCATGCTCAAGTAGTTTTAACTGTTCCTGAAGAAGTAATCCAAAACAAAACCTCAGATTTCCCCTGTATGAATCTTATTTATATTGCTAGAGCCTTTTTACATGAAATTTTGAATATTGAAAATATTTTGCCCCTTCATTTTAATATTCATGCAATAGAATTTCTTTCAAGTGTTGAACTGGAATAAGTTATACATGTGTATATTCAACAAGATTTAGAAGACTGAGTCAATAGAATTAGCCCATGTAAATGCAGGTTTAGATGTGTGCTAGCAGTACAGTTTGAGACAGAAAGCCTCAGATTGAGAGGCTTTTCACAGTCCTTGGTCAGAAGCTGGTTAGTCAAGCTCTTGTACTACTCATCTGCTCCCATAGTTTTACCTGAGTTGCATTTTCCTCGCTTAGCTCCCCTCTTCCTATGCTAAGTCACTTGCTCAGCAGTCTAACTTTGACCTGTTTGACCTTGCCTGTTTCCTTTCTGCTGCATGCTAGTTCAATAAAGCAATCCTCTAACATATTGCTAGCTTGACAGAAGCTGACATGAACCTTCTAGGAAAGCTGAGATGTGGTGTATTATCCAAATTGACCTGCAGTCAGCAATTTTAAGGTGTTATCACTGAAAAGCAGAGGGGATTGTTGGATGTGCCATAAAAGAATTAATGGAATATCCATTTTAATGCTCTCCTAAGAATGCAGGCATGTTCTGCAGAAATCCAGTCCAGTATGTGTGCTAACACAGCAGCATG
>JBCJKH010026340.1:0-16107 GCA_039877255.1 Loriculus beryllinus
TCAAAGCTTCTGGCAGCTTCTCACAGAAGCCACCCCTGTAGCCCCCCTGCTACCAAAGCCTTTCCACACAAACCCAATACACAGGCATGTAATTCTGTAACACAAGGTGTGTTACTTGCCAATAACATATTAAATCAATAGCTAAATGCCTCAGTCACAAATCAATACAACTAGCTCAGTTTTCTTACTTATACATAAACATCCCAGATGACTGAAGATACAGCACTAGATTTCCCTTGTCAGGGCAGAATTTTGGAGCAGATGAAGTCTGCACAGTCACGCTCTCAAGAGTTCCATCTGCAAATCTGGAAAGCAAAATGTTAGGTGGCCTATGCCAAAGTCATCAGGCTACTCCCACATAAGAAATACTGCATTTTACCATCCAAAGCTGCTTATCTAAAGGTCTTTATATGCCACAGTATGGCAGATTTAATGTTCCTTACTTTCTTTATCAGGCAAACTGCTGTCATCTTAGAAACTGAAGATCATTTTGCTCTGTGCAAGTAAAAAAAGAAATTGATCAAGGATCAAAAGGCAGTTCACATTTTGCAGGAATTGCAGAAGTTATTCAAGAACATGCTTAATCTGTCAGCAGCCCTAACAAAACTAAGACACTCATATGCCCATCCAATTCAGCAAGGTACATATCCATGTTTATGTTCACATTGAAAACATTTTCAGCCCACTAATTAAAACATCAAGATGGCTGAACGAACAAAATGAGATGGCAAAATCCAGCAAAATACTGATTTTAGATACTGATTCAAATATTTAAACTAAGTTTGCATTAAGCTTCAGCTAGGAAAAAAAAAAAATCATCTATTATGCATAACACTTAAGTGATTGCACATTCCAGTAAGAATAGTACAGATGTTTAAACTCATGAAGCCAAAATATGCTCATAGAGTTCCAAATTCTTTTAGGGAACAAAGATTTTAAGCACTTTGATTACACAACGGTTGGGTTGACTTTTCATTGAGTCTGCTAACATTCTCATTATATCATCAGCTCTTCTTGTCCTCCAAAGCCTTTACATTACATTTACCAGATACAAGACTGAAATGTTGAAGCCAAAATTAATGAAGATCTGACAGAATTCTTTCATCTCCAGGGATGTCTGTGCAGGGTGGAAGAAAGAGGCCCAAAACAGCTCTTCTGCCTTTTGCCCACAGTGTTCACTGTAGCTTCAGCTTTTCAGCCACCTCTATGCTTCAGTTTTTAATTCCTTATCCATATGTTGTAGCTTAATGAAGAGACCATCTCACAGGTAAAACCTTACTGCTTGTGGCATTTCCTATGCTGCAGCAAGGAAAAGGTGAAGCACCTTCAGCTGAGTACCATAATCTGGTTCCTAGGGCCCTTTTCCCTAAACTATGTAGAGTTTATATCTAAACTGCCTATGCATGGATAGGCAGCTTTCACACCAAAAATTAAAATATAAACCAAGTCTAAAGCCCAACTAGATTTATAACAGAAATGATGGATGAACCACTGTGTGAACCCCTTTAACAGCAAGAGTCACCTACAAGTAATTCTATAGAGAGTACAGCAACAGTTACCACATATGTGACTTAAAGACAGTCACAAGGAATGGAAAAATACAGCACGAATTCTTCCAACAAATCAGGAAAAACATACAGGTAAGTGCAAGATATACAAAAAGAATGCTGAAATATTCCATAAATCTGCTCCAGATTTTTCCAACAACTGATACTGTACTGCAGAGAAATACATTAGAATGCATAGAAAAATGTTCACCAGCAAAATTATAAGCCATTTTTTTGAGATTAACTGAATCAGCATTCAGTTACACTAACTTTACCACAGGGAAACCTCAATTGCATCCCTTGATTCTTTGGCTGGTGTAACCCAAAACATCCCAGGTGGATTCATCAGTATGCACAGAGCAGCAGCAAATTTTATTTGTTATTCCAGGGAGAAGCTGTTTCTGAAGTCTCTACTCCTCTGAAAGGAGAAAGTAAACTTGAACATAACTTGAGAAGACCAAGAACTGCGCAAGGACCGGATATGGTTGGAACAGGCTGTGATACCCATCCTATAATCTTGTATATTGAATGCCCTATGTAGCTTCTACAAATAAATTGAGCTGAAATATCACAAGCTCTTAAATTAGAGCTTTAGGCACAGGCCTAAAGCCAGACTGACAGAGTCTATCTGTACTGAAGTTTTGGTTTAGTTAGAACTGTTACATCTCTAATGTTAAAATGAAATTGTTTAAATAATTTACAACATGCTAAGTGTGTGAAGTGCATGACCGAGGCACTGTTTCCAGAACAGGAATATAGGTGTCACTTATGGAGAAATCAAAATATATATTTTTTTTTTTTTCTGAGAGGTAGAAATCTCTGCATATGCAGATTCAGCTATAACTTCAGCCAAATGAATTCCCATAGCCTACAGTTACAGTTAATACACGGTAAAGACCAGCTTTAGTAACAAAATTGTAATTCCAGGGAGCTGTACACTGAATCACCTTTCGTGGACTTCTACAAGCATATGGACACCTATAGTCCTCTCTCTAAAAATAGAAAACTCTACTACTTCTATGTGGTAGAAGTTAACTTTAACTCTGTTAAAGTTATTAACAGAGGCCAGCACATCTTGATTTGTCAATGGAAATTACACTTCTTCAGAAAGACCAGCATCACATTCCCTGACAATTCCATATATTAATAAGAAACTAGCAGCAGTCATAAAGCATTTGCGATGTTATCCCTCAAAGCCCATGAGATGACACTCCATGTTTAACACACCCATGAAGACAGGATCAGCTAGGTACGTTCCAGTCATTCCTGGCTCTCCTTAGATTGCCGAGGTAGAAAAGTGACAGATTGCTGCAACTCCAATTTTTGTTGACTAAAACATACCGAAGTGGGGGCAGCCTGCCACACTGCTGGGCTGTCCTCCATCCCCTGCCCCAACCCCAGCCCAACCTCCAGGGCTCTGCTGAAGGCCCATGCTGTACCAGGAGAGCTGCTGCAGAGACTGTGCCCTGCAGAGCCCCAACGCTTGAAGGCAGACACTGAGCAGACATCCACCATCTTTAGCAGAGTTTGGCCAATCTCTAATTGCTTAAAGATTTACACAATTTCCTTAACAGATTCTTCCTCCAAAAGTGACCAATATCTGTTCACTCATAGAAACAGCCCCTGGAATAGATGGGGCCCATCCTGACCCAACACAGCAATCCCGCCCACCCCCCCAGGTGTCATTTTGGATAAAGGAAGGCTACTAAATAAATTAGGAAGGTCTTGTCCCTTTGTAGAGTTGCCTATTCAAGACACTGTCACTATCCAGCTCATATTCTGAACTTAGCCACAACAGTCCCCTAACATTTTACAGCTTTTCAGTCTAATAATGACTAATAAAAGGGAAGCACAAACAACTTGCAGGGTGCTCAGAACAGCACCATGGGCAGTGAGACACGAACAGGGCACAGGCGTACAACAGTTGCACTTGTCATAGCCACTGAGAGTAATTATTAGCCACTGAGAGTAGCAAAATTATTCAAGGGTAACAAGCAAAAAAATAGACTTGTTATAAAGTGAAGTTTCTCACTCCCAGTGGTGACTATCAGTGCTGTCGAGTTGTAATAGCTCCCAAGAGATGGCAAATATACACATGCACTTTTAATCACTGCAGAATGCTGACACCTGGTTCTGTCCCTAAGCATATTGAAAGGCCTTTTTCATATATTAAATCTAACAGTCATTCTCTCATATACATATTTTCGACACAAAATCTTTTTATATATCAATGCTAACATAATGACTGTTAGCTATCAAAAAGTTTTTCAGAAAAAGCTTCCTGCAAAGTACTTCAAATTGAACTTGAATAAGCACTTCTCTGCAGAAAAGTGCTCTACTGGGACTTTAAAAGCAACTCTGAAATCAATTTCTCTCTTAACCTGAGAAAGCCGATGTTCTCTGCTACCTGACTTTGCTCAGCTCCCTTGTAGACATTTTGGTTATTTGCTCCTGCACTTTTCACAAGCCCTGACCATTCAAAGTATCAGCACCGGGGCAGAACTCATAACAGAAAAACTTTGCATTTTGGAGCTGTCAATGCAAACAGAACCAGACTGTGGCCTTACTCCAAAGCAGCTTATTTTCTAGGTAAATCCTTCAGTTGATAAACTTTGTTGGAGAGTTTTCATGATGCAAAGTAGAAGCTTGCTCTGAGGTGCCCTCTGTATTCTCTGGGAAGCTGGAAAGGCAGGCTGGAGGCCAGTATGATCGAAGGGACTTGCATGCTTGAATTTCTCCTTGAGATTTCCTGCTTAAGAATGCCAAGGTAAAACTGAGTTTCTATGGCTTTAATATGAAATCAGATCCTAGAAGTCCTCAAAACCAGAACTGAAATAATCAAAATTACTTGCGAAGCAGAGAACTTTGCTTTATATGGCTTAAGATGAGAAACTATGAGAGACAGTGGCCTTCTGCAGTAAGGGAGCAGAATATTAAAAGGCCTTTGAAGAGTCCTGCCCACAGGTTGAAGAAGGTGATTCTTTTCCTCTACCCAGCACTGTTGAGGCCACACCTGGAACGCTGGGTCCAGTTCTGGACTCTCCAGTACAGGAGACACATGGAAATAACAGAGAAGGGTCACAGATATGATAAAGGGATGGGAGCATCCCTCTTACGAGGGAAGGCTAAGAGCTGGGACTGTTCAGCCTGGAGAAGGTATAAGGGGGTGCACAAATATCTGAACACAGAGTGCGAAGAAGATGGAGCCAGATTCTTTTCAGTGGTGCACAGTGATAGGACAAGAGACAACGAGCATAAACTGAAACACAGATGGCTCCATCTGAAGATAAGGAAACAGTGCTTTGCTGCGAGGGTGACCAAATGCTGGCACAGGTTGCCCAGAGAAGCTGTGGAGTCTCCTTTGTTGGAGATATTCAGAAGTCATCTGGAAATGGTTCTGGGCAACTGACTCTAGCTGGCCTTGCTTAAGCAGAGGCAGGTTGGACCAGATCACCTCAAGAGGTGCTTTCTAACCTCTATCACTCTGTGATTCTGTACTGACATGATGTTACAATTTCAAGTCCTAACCCAGTAGGCCAGAGGGTGGGGATGGGGAGAAAGACACACAGAAAACAAAACAGAACAAAACCCCACACTAAACTAAGCTACCCACATCATACTACATACAAAGGAAAACCAGGGTCAGTGTCTATGAGATGATTTTGCTATTCTGTTTACACCACTGCCTTACTTAAAACAACAGAAGTAATACTTAACTTTTCTATATCATGGTCTGCATGAGCTCCATATTCCTACCCTACCTCCCCCCTTTAAAAAGAAAAAAAAAAGTGTCAATCTTTACCTCTTCAAGATGTCAGAACTGTGCTTAACAGTTACAATTAGTACATAACGGTAACTAATATTACTGTGCTGCAAGGTAACATAGAATCATAGGCTAGTTAGGGTTCGAAAGGGCCTTAAGATCATCAAGTTCCAACCCCCTGCCATGGGCAGGGACACCTTACCCTAGACCATGTCATGAAAGGCTCTGTCTAACCTGGCCTTGAACACTGCCAGGGATGAAGCATTCACAACTTCCTTGGGCAACCCATTCCAGTGCCTCACCATCCTTACAGTAAATAACTTCTTCCTTATATCCAAACTGAACTTCTCCTGTTTGAGTTTAAACCCATTTTCCCTTGTCCTGTCACTACAGTCCCTAATGAAGAGTCCCTCTTCAGTGTCTTTGTAGGCCCTCTTCAGACACTGCAAGGCTGCTATGAGGTCTCCACGCAGCCTTCTCTTCTCCACGCTGAACAGCCCCAACTTTCTCAGCCTGTCAAATATTAGTTACTGACAGCCACAGAAAACTTTTACAAAGTCTCAGGGTGAAGTCTCAGGTAATTGTTATGACAATGACATCTTGAAAAGTGCAAAAAGGCAGTTAGAACGTAGGAAGTCTCTCTTAAATTAAAAGTCTTGTTTAATTCTGTACTTAAATCCTCAGTTCTGGCTGCTCTCCAAGTGCACAAAACAAGCTAGCAGTTTGCAAGTGTGGGTACAACCTGGATAATCGCAGGTGAATGTCACATACAGTCCAAGTGATTCCATTTACCACTCAATAAATAAGAGATTAATAATTTGTTCTTACAAGAAAGTGAATTTATTTCCAGAAATCACATTATTTTTTTCCCCTTAGTCATAAGTTCATATTTACATCCAATTCAGCAGAATTGGGTGTAAATACGAACACCTAAATATTCAAATGAAAATATCAATCCCTTTTATTAGGCATGAAAAGCATTTCATTTTATGCTGGAAGCAAGGGCAAGCATAAACATTTTAAAACAGTGGGGTTTCAAATATTTACTCTGAATAAAGCATAGTAGCAAGCTGTGACTACATAATTAAATCAAAGTAACACTATGCTATCCTACTACTTTGGTAATACATTTCACTTCCATCAGACACCATCACTGATTTAAAACACTTCCATTACATAGCATTTTCCTTGTACCTTTTTCCTTCACAATCCCCAGTTTCCCATTTTAATTAAAACTGAGTTTTGCATGAGCTTAAGAAACAAAAGAATACAAGACCAAGAGCAAAGAAAATCAAGAATAACTTTCAAGCCTACAAACTGTTACAACTTTTATTAGTTACACTGGATTTAAGAAAGCTGATGCTTGGTGAAAGAAAGACTGCAAGAGTTAATGTATTTTTAAAAAGATGCCAAACCAAGTAAAACAATTGATTATTCTGGTTTTAAAATTCATACACTCAAGATTCAATTTGTAGCTGCAGAGACTAGCGTACCAATACAAATCAACTTTACCTATTTCACCTCAGTGCTTCTGGAAAGGCAGTCAAAACAAGTAAGAAAATCACGCACATATCTGATGGTACAGACCACAGGTAACAGAGTTATAGGAAAACTTGATCTTACAGAAACAAGAATTCCTAAGGCATTTTCCCAATTTACTAGAAAAGAAAGTTTTTTTCCAACACATTCAATATGAGGGAGGAAGGGAGGAAATCAAAGAAAAATTGTGGTTTGTGTCAGTAAGTTTTAGGAACACATAAGATAAGGACATTAATTTGATCTTTGAATGCTACAGTGAAAGAAAACAAGCTCAATCCAAAAGTCAGAGTTATGAGCTAGATTTTCAGCTCATTTGTGGCAACTGAGAATAATCGCAGTCACATACTTGTGCAGCCACTACATACAGCTGTTGCTTTACTGCCATGGTGCTATGCAAGAGTAATAAACACCCCTATTTGGAACTCTCAATTATAGATGACAAACTATAAATCACTAGCTTGTTGCAGCATCAGAAGCCTCAAGATGCAATCCATCATGTCTATATCCCAAGAAATAAATTAATCCCTCTGTTTCGTTTAGCAGAAGACATAGATTTATTACATTTATTTATGAGCATGATACTATAGCAAAAAACAATTAGGGGCATACTTGTCTATCATACTTTGATACCCATCCTATGCAAGCATAAACAATGCATGGTAAAAAGCAGTGAAGAAGCAATTACTGTATCTTAATATAGAGTGAATCCCATGGGATATTTGTTCACATGAAGAACAGTCCTATTCATGACTTCCATCAACTGAAAAAAAAAATCACAATATAATCCAGTCACATAATATTATTAAATGCTCACTGAAAAGCATCAGCTACTTATATACGTATGTGTGTATCTGCAGATATGCACAAATATATTTTGTGCAAATACCTAGCTATTGGAATCTAGGCAGAAATGGTTCTTCAGATGCTCACTTTCATGAATAATATTATAAGAAGTACTGAAACACGTTTGGAAACTTAAGAATCTCAAATGAACAGTGAGAAGCACTCTTCGGTGTCAGTAAGAAGACAATCAGAACTTGACAGGGGTAAAAAACACCCTGGGGTACTGAAGAAGGGTTTCCCACAATTACTGTATTTCACTATTCTCAACACTCACCCATGTTGTTTTATAATATAATGGTAATAGAAGTCAGGCATGCAGGCAGGAACTTTTTTAATGGAAGACAAAACTGGCTGGGCTATGGAGACACTGTGCCAGGAAGAACAGCAGGTGAACATATTAGTCATTTGTGTATCATAAGTAACCATATCCACAGCAGGACTAAATTGCTCATCAGAAACAAACTTCCTTGCCCATCATTACTGTGATCACCAATAGTCCAACCAAGCAGATAAAGCCCAAATTCCAGACTGTCTATGCATATTAAAAAGGCAATGAAAAATATTTTGTTGTTTCCTATGAGAAAGGCACTGTGATGGTCAAGGAACACCATCTCAAAACATTCAGAAGAAGCTGAGAGGCTGAGCACCTGTTTGCAATGAGCAGAGACTTATCACTTCAGACAAGATTGGAGGGGCAGAGCAGGGACTGTGCTGTTTGCCTTGAGGCCTCAAAGATCAACTGCATGGAGGCTGCAACAAACTGGAGACATCGACACAAACACTCACCCATCAGGGCACAATATGAACCAAGCCTGGGCCAGATCCCCTGCCAATGGGTCTGATCTGTGGGAGAGCTCCAAGAGAACCTGACTATAAAGTGCTGCATGCCCCTCCTCACTGGACCCCAGCAGGATCACTGACTACAGGGACTGCGACTGAAAGGACGATCACTAAAAGGATTTTAACTCACTGACCAAGGAGATGTTGCTGGATCCACAGACTAGTGATCCTATTTCTTTGTTTTCTTTCCTTCTCTCCTTCCTTTCTCCTTTTCTCCCTCTACTTCATATCTTCTACAAGAACAGTAGCTTGTCAGGACTTTTGTTTCTCTTAACACAGCTTTAGGGAAGTTTATAACAAAGTTAATGGTTAATTTTCAACGTCTGGAGGGCCTTTGGTTTCTCCTGCCAGCTGCACAGAGTGTGGTAAAAGATCAGCTCCCCACACACCCGCCAAGTGGGCCAGGACATCAAAATGGAAGTAGTTGGCAGGATCCTCTGTGAGGATTGGCTCAGAGGTTTTTGTTTCAGGGATAAGAGTCAAGTGCTGAACAAAGGAGGGCTGAAATCTTTGACAGAGGGTCTTGGCAACCCAAGAAATGCCTAATTTTGATTGGTTCCCATTATTGGAGGTGACTGATCTTTTCTCCCAGGTGACAAGTGATAGGACAAGAGGTAATGGTCTCAAGCTGTGCCAGGGGAGGTTTAGATTGGGTATTAGAAAAACTTTCTTCACAGAGAGGGTGATCAGACATTGGAACAAGCTGCTCAGGGAGGTGGTAGAATCACCATCCCTGGAAGTGTTCCAAAACCTTGTAGATGAGGCCCTTAGTGACACGGCTTACTGGTGGGTTTGGCAGTTATAGAAATGGTTTGGGTTGGGAGGGGCCTTAAAGATCATCTAGTTATGACCACCCTGCCATGGGCAGGGACACCACACATCAGACCATGTCATGGAAAGCTCCAACCTGGCCTTGAACACTGCAAGGGATGGAGCATTCACTACATCCATGGGCAACCCATTCCAGTGCCTCACCACCTTCACAGTAAAGAATTTCTTCCTTATATCTGCTCTGAACTTCCCCTGTTTAAGTTTGGACCCATTACCCCCTGTCCTATCGCTAGAGTCCACAATCGAGAGAAAACAAAAAAACCAAAACAAAACCAAACAAACAAAAACCCCACCAAAACCACACAAACCCACATCAGGGAGGGTCCGCGTTCAGCCCCAGGGGGGCCTCTTCCCCCGAGAAGCGACCAGGGCGCGGGGTCGCTCTCAGCGTCCTGTTCTCGCCCTGCCGCCGCGGAGGGCTGGGGACCGAGCGGCCGTCACCTTTTTCGCTGGCTGCCGCTTCCAACCGGACACGGCCCAGGGCTGCCGCTGCCGCTGCCACCGCCCGAGCTCCAGCCTAGCCTAGCAGGAGAGGCTGCGGCGGCAGCAGCGCGGACGCCCGCCGACACAACAGTGCTGCCGGGGGGGAAGCGGCTGTGCTGGGGTCCCCGCTCCCCGCGACCACCTCCGGCGTGCCCCCGCGCAGCGCCGCCGCCGCTTATCCTCCAGGGATACCGGTAGGACTTGATCTTAAAGGTCTCTTCCAACCTAACTGATTCTATGACAAGCCAAAACCCCTGCAAACACAAGTTTGGCTATATTCTGCATGTTAACGTTTTGACCAAAAGCAGCAACACACAAGTATCACATATCCAAACAAAGCTGTCATAGCACAAGACTACCGAGAAGAGCAACAAACAATAACACATCTGTCTAAAAACCAACCAACCCCAAACCTTTCCAGTCTGCAATAGGATGTGTATTCTCACAAGAAACCCGATACTGCTATTGGTAGTAGAGGTTCTTCACTGAAAAGGATCAGTAGGATTATGCAATTTAGGAAATGAATACTCCATAAGGTTCTAGGAAGGGGTTGTGTTTTCTCATATATTTTATATAAAGGCTGATAAAAAAACCTAGAACCAAATACAATAGTAACAGCACTTACCTCCCCTCCCCATCTCATGAAGAACCATCATCTACTGGGTAGCTCAAAAGATAAATATCTACAGTGCTGCTCTAGCTACATCCAGTTGCAAGACTTGTGTTAACAGTTAGGGCTTGCCCCATCCTGTACGAGGGCAGCAGCAGACCCACTCCCTTCATTACTCACACCAACATTTTTAAGATTAGTGCTACAGAACACACAAAAACCTTTGTGTCTTGATCCTTGCAGTAATGCAGGGAAAAGTTGCATAGATACAAGACCTAATGCAGTTTGCAAGAGTTGTCAATAGCTTATCCACTGCATTAAACTCTGTGTAAACAGGCAATGTACTAAAAGCTGGTTTAGTTTTCCTCAAATTCTCTGCACAATTGATCCATAATCATCTGAGTGCTCACTGAAGCTTAGTATCCTACTTTTTTCCACTGATTGCAAATGGCCTGTTCAGTTCCCTAACCAGTGTTTCAGCCAACATTGTGCTCAGTGGAAAAGGCTGTTTGCAATGTGTTTGAAGAAACAGTAATGCAATCACACACAGTATTCTGGTTCTGTGTTTGATTCCTTTGAGAGATACCTTTGTTGTTTTCTTTCAAACCTTGGGGGATATATAAATGGAAAGTTTAAATTGAGCCCATGTCATATGCTCCCAAACATCTGTATAAGATAGCAGGAGAGCTTGAAAACCTATTTGAAACAATATTGCTGAACTCACTACAATTAAATACTCACATAAAAGTACTACCATGATAAAAATCATCATCAAACTTGGACATGATTGGCAAATCAGCTGGCAAACATGCTAAAAAATGCCACAAATTGGAAACCCAAAGAGACACCTACTTTCTCCTTCAAATAGTGATAAGGCCAAAGGCAGAGGCAGGCCACTGTGGAGAAATACATGACTGCCACTGCCACCAATGTCTATGCTTTGTTAATTAGCTTCTAGGACTAATTAGTTAATTTAGTTTTTAGGACTGCCAAATACTTTCTCTTTAGAAGGCAACAAAAATAGTGGGTGCAAGTTAGTAATTCAAGTTCTGAAGAGCATATCCAGGGAGAAAAAAAATCTGTAAGCAACTCAGGAAGCGAGTAAGCAGCTGTGTAGCCTTTGGGTAGGATTTTAATTTATTTTAAGCAAAAAATATCTAGAAACTATTAATTCCTCTCAAATAAGAGGTTTCAGAACACAGGGATCTGCACTAATTTCCTTATAGATGGGCCTAAACAAAGACTGGCCAGAATTCACCATGATGAATGTTGTTCTTCAAACTATTTGAACTCAAAATACTTTAAGTTAAATCTGTATGTTAACTTAGAAAAATAAACACAGCACCCTAGCAAGCCATTGATAATAACAAAATCAACCTAGCCTAGTCTAAAATATTAACTGATTCAGGGGTATTTTTGTCAGTTAGAAAGTGCTTTGGTGTTTTGGATCCTCCCTCTCAATTGCAGTGATCTGCAGCATAAGGAATCCAAGTAAAAGACAGTTTATTTCTCCACTAACAAATTCACAGCTGCTTTGAGCTCACACAAAATGGTTTTCAAAGGAAACCCCATTAAACTGGAACACGTGTTAGTTGTTCTGACATTGTTTCTTGCAGAACAGCCACATGAAATTCTGAGTTTAATTAAGCTTAACAATATGACAGTCTTTAAAACAATGTAGCTATTTTTCTTACACTTCCTTCATCTCTCACAGCTTGTTTTTTAAGGCTCAGAAGATTCTATGCTCAGAGAAGACAGGAAACTTGTCAATTATTGGTAAATTGTGAGGTTAGCTACAAATGCTGTCAAAAGATCCTAAATACTTTTACAGTTCTCTTTCTATTTTAAACTTTTTGCAAGGAATCCATTTCATTGCTTAACCCTAATGATACATAAGGCCTGCATCCGCTGCTAGACAGATGCCAGATTGAGGCTGTGTTTCTCACCGCAGACCACTTTCCTGATTCCACTGAGCAGACCATCCAACCACCCAGAAAAGAGCATGCATCTAACTTCAGAAAATGAATAGTGCCATTCTTGTGGCTTGTATGCTTAGACACGGGCACACATGTTGTAAAATCAAATCACTAGTATACTATTATCATTTAAAAGTTTATAACCATTCCCACAGGGCAAAGGAATAAAAAACCACTATCACCCTCACACTGCAGTATTGAACATATTAATGGCATTTATTACTTAGAAAAAGTGTTAGACTTCAGTACCAAAGAAATTCATATACCTGTTCTGTCCACCTTCCTACATTAAAGTATTCTTGTCATTCTTTTTCCTTCAGAAACAGAATTAAGTTCATTAACTCAGCATAGGGTTCATATTCCTCCCATGCTTGCGGCAGGGGAATTGGAATGAGATGATCCTTAAGGTCCCTTCCAACCCAAACCTTTTAATGATTCTGTGGTTCTATGAAAATAGACATAAAGTACATCTAGTATTTCAACATTCCTCTACTTGCATGTGTTCTACAGTAAAGAATATAAGGAGGATATTTTACTGTGCTGCACATGCTGCATAATTACTGTTTCACTGTTCATTCACTGCAAAGATGCTTTTGAGCAGTTTTATTGTTATCTGTCTTTTTATCTATTCATTGGTGTTTGTACTGATATCAGAGGACTTGTAAATATCAGAGGCAATCAGTTAGTGTTGTTTTCCTCAGAGAAGCCCTGAAATCAGAGGTAGTGGGAAGTACTGTTTGAGCAATTACTCCCAGCTTTGCACTGCAGCAAGAGACTCTAAGAAATCTGCAACAGAAGGCACAATGACCGTAGATCCTTCACAGACTCTTCTCTAACAACAAGATGATCTATTAAATTAATAGAAACTAAATTCAGCCTTAGAAGTCCTACAGAGAAAATGGTTAGCGAGTGGGAGAATAGTCTATCAAATAATCATTACAGGCTTGCTCTAGCCTTCTGCTCTCTTAGTTTAGTCACTGTTGAGGGAGGAGGAGGGGGAACACAAAAGGGAAAAAAAGTCTTCTCAAAGACAGCCTACTGAAAAAGACTTGGATTGTAGACAAACAGTGCCCCCCATGATCACCACTGTAATGTCTTTAAATATACTTCCAACTATTTCCATTTTCTTACTGTCAGATACTCTGACTTCTTTTCTGTAATAAATGCTCTGCAGAAATACAAATCCTGCCTTTTGCTACCACCTTCTAAGATGTTAGACTTCTGCCTTAAATACTGTGGCACAAGTTTACTGAAGAGAAAATGTTAATTTAGAGTCTGCTGCTACAATTTAACAGGTATTATAGTAAAAGCTGATTAAGCAAGTTACTCTAGCACAGGTCGCACAGGTCGCATAGGTGCTGCATAATACAACACTGTGATGCATGAACAAGATGCTAATAATAATATTAAAAATTCTAAATGTTGGATTAAGTATTTTGCCTTTAACTCTTTAAAAAATACAAACCCCACCCTAGAGTGTTTAGTTCAAATTCCTGACGGAAAAATAAAAACAATTTGAACAGGAAAGGAAAAAATCAAGCAGCAACAATGCAGTTTATGCAGGTCTGACAGAAATCAGCAGAAAACAAGTATTTACAGGCTTGAATTATTACAGGCTCTAAACTAAGATCAGGTCAGACTCAGACTGAAATTGAGCCCAAAGAGAGGTTTTGCAGCAAATGTCTGCGCTGCCAAAGGCAGGTTTTATTGGTGACAGCAGCTGACAGTCTCTCACCTGCAACTTTACAAATGGTATTACTGCAGTCCTCTTCCACCTCCGAAGCAAGTCCCAACACACTGTCAGACAAACGTCAGAGCTGTCTGTCAGTCTGCTTACATACCCCTTTCACCATGGTGTTCCTCCTGCATTTGAGCAGTGCTTGAGGACTCTAAACCCTCCAGAAATGCAGCCATCCCAGTGAGTACTTTACAAGGACTGCAGGAGGTAATGATTCAGGATAAGGCCATTAATTGATTATTTTGCATTAGCTCCAAAGGCTATCATAGCTACATGCTGAGCCATGGCAGTTACTTTCCAAGCAAACACTTTCCTAACTGAATGCCCTTGTATTTTCAAAACAGCTGGGTTTTTTTTAAAAAAAAAAAAAAAAAAAAAAAACTTTCAAGAGAAAAATCATATCTTTTTTCAAAAAACTACTTCCAACTGTGAGGATTTGACAAGAATCTTGTACAGTTACAGCATACAAACCATAGAATCATAGAATCATAGAATAGTTAGGGTTGGAAAGGACCTTAAGATGATCTAGTTCCAACTCCCCTGCCATAGGCAGGGATACCTCACACTAAACCATGCCACCCAATGCTTCATCCAACCTGGCCTTGAATCCCATGTATATCTTTTCCATTCTTGTTTTAAAATCTTCATTACAGTTTCTCTGTAGGTGCCTTCCAACTTACTGCCTGCTCTCCTGTTTCCCAATACTAAAACAGATTCAAAAGATAAATACTTTGTGCTATGCAAAGCTTCACCTTGCTTAGAAGTCTTAAGGCCAGCCTTCTCCTTGCAGTTCAGTAAGCGCTCATTACAGCAGACCAGGATTTTTCTAAACTCATTTAACTTACAAAGAGTGAAATACTACATTCCCATGATAGAAACGTTAGTAGATCAATATAGACAGTTTTCATAACAAAAAAAAACCACAGAAAACAACCCAAAACACATCCTGCAGGCTATTATTTTGGTTTTCATTTTTTAAATCCAGCTTTGATATTTCTTAGAGGACCTCCACAAGAAATTCCATGACTGACATCTCACAAGAGCTTATGACAAATTTGCATTTTTAGACTTTGGAATAAACAAAGGATATAAATAGTGCGTTTCCACTAGCTGATCTCCAGAGGTCTCTTCCAACCCTAACATTTCTGTGACTCTATGATCACCTCAACATCTCCAGCATCTTGGCAAGCCCAAGTTATCTGTCACTCAGAATACCTTGACTTTTAATTAATTTTACTCTGAAGAAAGCAAAGTCAATGGAAAGTCAACTGGTCAAGTTCACAGAAGAAAACATATGCATGTGCCGGCATATTGCTGGGTATGTAGAATATTGCTAAGTTTTAGAAGTTTTTAATTAACTCAACACCGGTGCCTTCACCTAACACAGAAAATAACAGGATACAGACATTTCACAGAATTATTGTACCAGTGAAGTTTGGACAAGGATTGAGAGTTTGAGGACTATAAGCTCTAAGTACTACCTTTCATGTAGTTTATATCATTGGGTAGCAAAGCCTTGAAAACAGGGCTTTACTGCTTATATTCCCCTGCTTGCCCAACAGAAGATAAGAGAAATTCCAATTCTCATGAACAAATAAAAAATTTATGCTTTTGAAATCTGATTTATCCATGGTATTGGCTCAGTGACCCACTGAAGCAACACAAAAAACCTCCTGAAATTTCAGGTAAACTCCTTAGGTGTGAGCCCGCTCCTGGACAATGCCCACTTCTGGTATTTCTCCGATACTCATTTAAAACTTTGAATGTTAAACCCATTCCTTTTCCTACTATCCCCTCCTTCTGCCCTAGTTAAAATGCTGGAATAGAAGATGGCTGCCCTTCCTAATTTGATGTTCATTATTTCTAATTTATGGTTACAGGACATTTCAAAGTGTCTCCTTTGTGAAGAGCTGTTTGACCAAGTGCTAGCTTTTATA
>JBCJKH010026340.1:18892-28948 GCA_039877255.1 Loriculus beryllinus
ATCATTTTAGTCATCTGACTGTAAAACACCTTGTAAAAACAAAAAGGCAGGGTTGAAAAATGTTAACCGAAACTCTGTAATATAAACTTCTCTCTTGACATTTCAGAAAATGGTAAATCTAAAAAAGAAAAAGTGGCAACCACCACCAACTACTCTTCAGAAAGCTACCCATTTGGAAGATTTACAGTAATTCAGTGCTTTATGTGAGGACACCAGAACATCTTGAAAGCGTAAGTATCAAATGCTGTAACATAGGAAAAGTTAGGCTACGACAGAGCCAGGCCACTTGACAGTGATCGGATCTGAGCACTGCAGTTATCAGAGCCCTGAACCTGTTGCTTTTTGCAACCATGTATTACTACCTTCTTCAGGAGTTTACTTCAGATCAGCTTTCACAAAATAATTTCCAGTCATTTCCAGTTTCATCATTCCTCTCAAATGCATTCTTTCCTCCCATAGGTCCCAGAACAGAGACGGATCACAAGTGAGTGACAAAAAAGTATAACTTGTATTCAGTGTGTGAGATAACAGTACATATACTATTCTTTTAGAGATAAACATTCTTAAACACAGCTACTTACAGAAGTACAACCTTACAAACAGTGGAAATGGGATATTAGTCTAAACTAAGAAGGCAGTTCCCCTGTCTATTTTTTGCCATGTGGGGAAAAGACTGCAAAGGACACTGAGGAAGATACTCTATGCATTTATGTATGAAAGAAATACAAAGACTTCATAAGAGGCCTATATTATTAGATTCACCCCTTTATAGCATTCATTTTAATTTTCAGATTATTGTATTTCCATTGAGTGATCCCCCTATCTCTGATGCACTTTTTTGTTCTCTGCAAATACACCTTTTCCCTGTTGACCAAAGGCAGTCTGCTTCGTGCTGCAGCTTTATCTTTATTCCCATGTGCTACAATGCCTGACAATGGGGTTCTGAGACAATATTATTTACAACATCTCATGTAGTGCAGATAATCATGAGTTTACATGAGTCTTTACTGCCCATATCAATCCATTTATTCAAATACATTCCAAAATCAGTAGGTGTACTAAAGAGATCCAACTGAGTCTAAAACAAAAATATTGTTCTACCTCCCCTAGAAGGAACATCTACCACTGTGAACAATTCAGGGCCTTTAAATGCCATCAGCATGCAAGAAAACAGAAAATTACGTATCAGTGTATAACACAGACTCAAGCGCATTTTCCAGATGCTAAAATAAATTACTCTTACATGCATGGCAGATAACATTTGAAACAAATTAAAACCATCTCCACCGAATAGTATACGGCATGCAATGAGTCCCTAACACTCCAACATTGAATGTGTCATTCTGAGGGAAATACAGCAGCAAAAAGTTTACCATAATTTCTTAATAACAATAATAAATTTCATAAGCTATTCAGCCACCACAGCATTTCCCATAGCACTATAATGGATTATCTTCAGTTTCCATCTTATTACAAGTTTGCTGTTAAAATGCACTCTTGTTTCTTGCCTCAGAAAAGTGTTCATTTCTTGCTACCTGGTAGAATCATCTTTCAGCTGTCACTGTGGCATTGCATATTACTTCAAGTGAATCTACTTACTGCAAACAACATCTACTTTCCATACTATTTGGCTTCAACACAACCTGAACTATCCTTGCCCACCAGATATAAGAAATATTGTACAGCTGTGTCATATTGCAGTTGTGTCTGTCTCATTTCACCTCCTCACATACATAACAGACTGGCTCTTGGCTACCTTCAGATGCCGCACATCAGTTCCAAAAGCAATATAGCCTGTAGATTTAATATTTATTTTTTTTAAAATCAGGAGTAAGACTTTCTAGAAACTCAGCCCACAGTTTTTCAGCCTTGGGGCTGATCTTTTAAAATCATCAAATCATTTAACATTTTGTTGCATGCTGTGCAGAGGAATTAAGAAGAATTCTCAGGCTAACACTATGCTTCCAGTCCCATAACTGTATCAACACAGTCCTATATGAACACATTAATCTTGTGTTGCCATAGCATATTTTGAACCTACACAGAGATCTACAGATTAACACTAAGGAACCACATTACCAAAGACTGCACTGCCAAAGGCATAATACAAAATAACATATTTTCTAAATCCTATTATAAAAATAATACTTAGGATTATTTCCTAAAAACTTTGCTTGTTGTGGTTTTTAGATAAAGCAGAACATGGTCTGAATCTATACAACTTCATACTGTGCAGAAGACTAAGCAGCTCGAAGGGAGCACTAGACAAAAACATTTTTATGATATCAAATTCACACAAAAGTGGTTTTCAGAGCATGGGTATTGAAGAATTTTAAAATATATACAGGATTCTTGGTTCACTGATCAAAGATCTGCTGGCATAAGAAACATTTCAAAGCAATCTCTTGCTTCAGCTTAGATGAACAACTATGCTTCAATCATATACACTAACTAAAAGGAAATGAAATATAACCCATTTTCTGTGCAAACCTTAGCAGCAAAGCTCAACTCTGACCCCACTTGCACATTTTACAGTGGAACCATCCTAACTCTTTCAAGAAAAGTGACTTCATATATCCTATAGAAATTAGTGCAGCAGGATATAGAAACACTGGGATTGACCCAGTCATAATGAAAACAAAGAGCCTGGAACAGAATTCACTGAGGAGACAGGAATGGCTAAATGATAGCTTGACTGCTACTGAAAAAACATTATTCAAGACAAAATGTGCAGAAGCCCAAAGGTCAACAATAAGTATGAACTAGAACTGCACATTCAGTAACTAGGCCTTCAGCGTATGACTCTAGGGCAAGTGATAAACAAGCACATACAATCAAATTAATCCTGACCTACCAACTAAAGATGGCTAATCAGTGTAACCACACAGGCAATGCAGCTATTTTGAATGGATACTTGCACGACTACTTGTAGACTTACTGCTGCAGTTTCTAGCTACATGGGCTGAAAGGGGAAGACGGAAAGAACATGAACTTTGTTTTGCCTAATTAACCCAGCAAAACTGGCCCAGTAGTTCAGCTACTTTTAGAATTCTTTTCAGCATCCATTTCCAATCATCAACCTTCATTTCTCAGAAAAAAAGAATGTTTGGTTTGGTTTTTTTTTCAGATAAACCTTACAAAATTATCTTTCTTACAGTAATCTGACTAGGAACCATTACAAAGAGATGTATTTCACCATTACACTACATAACTGCAGGTGCTCCAACACAACTACAGTTCCTTCTATGTAATACTGGAAAGACAGAGTAAGAAAATTCCCAATGAGCACAGGACTACACCTTCTTATAAAGGCACTGAGGGAAATACAATTATGAAAAGCAAATTATGTATTGACAGAACTTTAAACTTTCCAAATGTACACTCACATATTTCACTATGCTTATCAATTGAGTCCCGCTGGGATCAAACCCTCTCCCACAGATATGCTTCTGTCAATTTCTCACTGGAAAAATCCAGGATTATGGGAAAACCAGGTGATTTTATTCCCCAAAAGACAAACTAGATATACGCATAGATACTCAAAGTGAGATTTTGTAGGAGAGAGTACTTTTCAAGTCACTGGTTAAAATACAGTCAAAGAAATCCAACACAGTCTTCTTTTATTCTCAGATAGATTGCTACCTTATAGTTACCTTAAGGCAGCAGGGTAAGATCAGCCATGGAACTAAAAAGCAGGTAGCACAGATACAAGCTGTTACCTGAAGATTGCAATGCAACTGCAAGTTTATGCTACTGCAGAATGAAATTTCTGGATGCTGCGCCTAACTTTCTGCATCACCTTTAGTTATCTCTAAAGGCAGCAAAGCTGAATGTGACTGCTGAGCTACTTCCATATGTCCAGAGGTGATAGGGTGAAGTTGCTGATGAACCTCAGATGCCATCAAAACTGCACCATTCTTGATCTACTTAGAATACCTCTGCCTCAAGGAAGCACTTTCCACAGCCTTAAATTCACTTAAAATGCAAACTAGAAAAAGCATCGCCTTTAATGTCAACAACAGCTTTTTAAAACCAATTAGTAAGATTAACCAATTTCAGCGAAAAGTACAAAATTGCTTTCTGCTTAAACTAACTCATTAAATTCCCTTATCTGCTGATGTTCTTAAGGCTAAATAATTGGCATGTAATTTCTTCTACTGAATCAGTAACCTGTCAGGGAAGTTAATCTAAACATTTTCACTAAAGGACCCTCTCTTTCCCCATTCCTTATTTTACACCCAGGAAATTCTACCAGAAAAGTAAGACTCTCACATGCCTGTGTGACTTCTCTCACGGTCTGTCACAAAGTTATGGGAGTGTAATGTGAAAATAAGCATTAGTGAAAGTAGCAGGGGAAGTGCTGGTGTATGACTTATGTCCTTTACAGAAGAGATGGCTAGAAAGTTCACTAAATCCCTGTTGCCACATTGCAGCTACTGTGTATATTAAATTTATGCTTCAGTTCACATTTTCCTTACAAATCACTGAAACTTGTTCTATAACCTGTCCAATTCTGCCAGTAGTAAGCAGATGTTACCAGTGTGATATATTCTGTATCAACTTTGCTGGTTTACATGTCTACTGGAACCTTCTGTCTCTCAGTTGTTTTAATCCACTGGGCAGCTACGGTTGTTTTTACCAAAGGCATCAGGAACTGCCCCATACCTTTATAAGATATTCAGTTCCATAGTTGTGGGAGGGATCAAACACAATTTATTATAGTCACTATGTGGCCAGACCATTTGCCTGACACTGATGAGGCTAAAATAACCATCATGACAGCTCCCAGCAGCAAACCTGCCAAATATTCAGCAGATAAATGAACAAGGGACATCCCCCTCAGAAAAAAAGAGGTAGAGGTTGAAGCCTTATGTACAGGACCTTTTCCTGCCTTCAGCTGCAATCCTCTTACGTACAGTCACATAGAGTAACCTTTCCCTTGCAGTCTCCTGCTGCAGTTTCCAAGGAGGAGTTTCAAAGATTACAGTCTACTGGCTACATTTGCATTTCCTGAATGCTCAATAGTCATCCATAGAACTGGAGACTGGTATCATCAGTAGCACAATTAAATCACAGAGGGGCTAGTCCAAAAGTCCAGCAAATTACTGTTCAGTAATTGCTGCTCAGAGGTAAACTTGGCATTTTGAGAAACATCCTGGAAATAAAGAAATTCACATCTCCATAAGGATTATAAGAAACCAATGAATTCCTTGGGCCATCCACACTGACCTTTTCTTCCACTCGAACTCCACCTCTCTTCTGGGACTTATGACAAACTCTTTAACAAGCTCTTTGTTCTACCTTAGTGCAAGAAAGTTCGCCATAGACTCAAAGGCCTTAGCTTTATCTCACCTGCCTTTGTGCAGCTTAGTTATCTAGGGTAGGAATCCTGTTACTACAGGCTTTTGCTACCTTCACAGGAAAGAAAGAGGTACATGAGAGAAGCTGGGGTGGGGAAGCATTCATTTTCCTCTAAGAGAGATAGCAGAACTATGTGCTGCTCTTCAGTTCAAGCTTTTACCTGCTACATGGGAAACACTGGGAGCTACTAGATCCTAAAAGTTACCAGTTGTTACCTACCCTATACACCCTTAATAGTAAAGAACTTCTTTGCGTCCTAAAAACACCTTTATTAGATACACATATAGCAGGTGAGAAAAGGAGAAAGCAGGTGAGCATAGGAAAGACAGAATCATTCCATGAAAACAGATTACAAGGACAGCCAGACTACCAACTATTTTGGCGCTTTGAGAAGCACACTAACAGTAGAAAACATGAATGCTTAACTGCAGGTCATCTTTCACAGATGCCAGCTGCTGCCCATATGAAAACCTGAGTAAACTGTCATCAGCCATTCTCCATGAACAAGATTTTGCAGAAGTTAATGTGTGTTATTTCATATATCACATTGAAACAAGAACGGGAAGTGAAAGGAAAAACATAGCTCTGCACAGGAGCTACCTGGAATGCCAAATGCACAAGTAAAAGCTGGACAGTGCTTCCATAGAGCTAGGGAAAAAAATCAGTAAAAAGGGCAAAATGAGAGAGTGCCCTCAAATTTACTGCAATGATGCAACACAGCCTCTGGAGGGGAAAAACAATTAAAAAAGAAAATAAAAAAGGGGGGATGGGGGAATTAAGGGGGCAGTGGAGACAGGAGACATCCTGTGTCTTAAGATAATGCCTGGGTCTTGAAAAACAATTTTTTCCAAGGACCAAGATTCAAACTGCAGATTTAAAGGAGACAGCAGATTATTCACAGCTAGAAAAAGTGTTATGACAACCTGGAGTTAGAAGTTTTCACACACAACACACATGTACTCTCTAACTAGGTAAGTATGTCTATGCTGTGAGAAAATAAATATAATGAAATCTTGGCCAAAATTATTACACAGATATAATTACTAATTCAGGGTAAATTAACTTCTGTTATTCTTGTCTCCAGAAGAGATTACTTTTTCAAAGAAGAATCACAGAGGAAGAAGTATCTGCTTCAACAAACAGTGCACATTATTTTTAGTTGGATCAAGCAGTCACGAACTTGGTGCAGTCTGCTAATGTCCAAGAATTAGTTTCTATACAAGTTCTGGGAAAAAAGAAAAACATAATTAAAATCAGAAACAAGACTGGTTTTATGCTAATACCAAAGTATTAGCTGGAAAAAGGTCATCTGCTTAAATCTGATTTTTTTAATAGCCACAGCAAAACTACCAACACAAAAAAACCCCTTAAATCTCCTTCCTCTTACTGAATGCAATTCTGCCCAGTTTCACTGCTATATAATTTATTTCACCTCACAGAGATATGAGATTATAAGAGACATCTACACTGGAAATCCTTACTGCTGAGTTAGTAGGAATAAACAGAGCAAGCTGAGCTAAAGCACTGACTGAAACTCCAATTTTAATAAACTCCAGAATACATGTCCCATGTTACACAAATATGGATGTGCAGGCTGACTTAAACATGGGTCTCTCTTTGGATTTTAAAATTCGCAGACATCTTTCTCTCTGCACTGAAAGATTACTGTATACAATTTGCCCCAAATTACTGCAGGTGCAAAATGAGGGACCTACGAACAGCAGAAGAGTCTTGGAGTGTGCTCCATGACAGTAAATCAAAATTCCACATACAAGTGTATTTAGTAACTTAAGTGGACGCCTCTTAGTACATCAGAGATTACACTGTACTTGCAAACAGTCATTGTGAGGGAATGCCAGAAAAAAAGCCTCTTTTTCTCAAAAGCAATAAACATTATGGCACTTTGGTTTTTTCCAGTTTAGTTTGCTGCCTAATGAGGATGAGGTAATGTATGAATGTACTCATCAGTAAAGGATAAATTTCTGAATTCATGCTTTTGAGAAAGAACCGACTGTTGCAGACTGGCATTTTAATGGCATATTGCTGAATAAAACAATGGAAACTTTTTCATATGCAGTTCAACAACAGACAGGTTAACCAGTACTTCAACTCCAAAGAGCATTCTAAACCAACACATGTAGAGGTCTTCAGCTGTATAAAACTAGAGTCCAATACTTGAGCTTTGGTCCTTCAGGAATCTGAGTAAATCAAAGAGGAATCCTTGTGCTCTGGAAATTCCTACATAGATAAAAAAAAAAAAAAACAGTGAAAACTGAAGCCTAAAATAACCACCTTCTGCTCATGCTTTGTACATATCAAAGTCTGTTTATATGGCTATATCTGTGGGAAACTGACAACTACTGTGTCACTCCCCTCTACCACCCTTCAGTCCCCCATCTTGCTAGATTTGTTATACTATCCTAACCTCAAGCTTCATTTTCAGCAGTCAGACTGGTCACATTCCCAATTAGCTGAACCAATCATTTCACATCAGATGAGTCTTTATTCTGCAAAGTGTTGCAAATCTTTAATTGGGCTTGAGACTTTGAAAAGATGTAGATAATTATTTCTTCAGAATACCATGTAGGGAGAAGTGAACCAGAAAATGGATTGTTATGCTAGAGTATCACTTGCTTAACACACAACTTAAGCAGGTAAGATTCAGACATAAATCTGCTGGTCCCAGAGCAAAACACAGATCACATTCAGTAACTTGGCTTGTCAATGCAAGCAACTTTGTACAACTGTTTGGGTTTTTTTTTTTTTTGGTTTGTTGGATTTTTTTTGTTGTTTGTTTGTTTGTTTTTTTAAGAATTTATATAAGCTGTAAAAGTGAAATGCTGAAGTTCAAAAAAAAAGGAGCAGGATTTTGATTACTTCTGCTATTCCTAAAGACAGGGTACTTCCAATTCAGTCTTCACCATATGTCCTACAATATGTGAAAGCAGATGCAAACCTTGACATAAAAAAAAATTAGTAAGTAATTGTATTATTCCATTGCTTACTCATTAAACATCTTTTCAGGATAGCATAATGTTAACATTACAAAGTTCAGCCTCTCCTCACACAAAAGCATTCAACTCTGACAAGGCTACTCTAACATAGAAATAAAATAAAAATTTGAAGATCCCTATATATGCGTATGAAAATTGGATCAAAACATGGGGGACATGTATAATCACCATGATGGGGGTTTTTTTTCCGTCAAAAACATTCTTTTACTTACCATATCATACAAGTAGCAAACTTGGAACAGAATGATTTAATTTCAGAGTACCTTACCTCTCTTTTGAGGTTTTTTGTTAACTGTTTTCACTAAGTACACAAAATACTTCTCTTTGCACATTCCTAGCAGAAATAAAAAAGGAAAGCTGCAAATCAAGGTGTTATTAACCAAATGAGATAAGAATAAATAAAAAAACACTGATAATCACGAATGAGAATACATTCTTTTCAGATTTTTCTGAACATCAAGAGCATTTTTTCAGCGTATTTATAAAAATTTATTTTTTATCTTTGGTACAGAAGTATTGATGACATTAAACTCTGACAAGCTAAATATTTGCCATAGCTTGAGGGGGTTGTTGCTGGCATTTTTTGTTTAGTAGTTAAATACTTTCCAATCCCCACAGACTAAGCTGGTTTTTGCCATTACAATGAATAAACAGAACATTACACAGCTATTACACATTCTTCCCTACCTTGCATTTTTTGGGATAAGATTTCATCAAGACAGATAAATTTAACTTTGTGCATGACTGATTCAGGAGAGGAAAGAAATATTAACATTCATTCCAAGCGGTCTGTATGTGAAACAAAAGTAATCCTACCTACTAACGTTAAGATCAATATTTGACTCATAAGTGCATTTCCCTTCAAAAGGTTCATCTCTCTTCAAAAGGAAATAAACGACTTAAACCTAGAAAGAATAACTCCCATTTTAGTTTTCTTTAGTGTGTTTAAAAGTTTTACAGTTTTCAACTTTATTATAAACACTCAGACAAGTGAAGTAGCATTGATACAAAATAGTATTACTCCTTTTTCGCAGACATTTCAAAAGAGAAACAGCATGAGAAAGTTTCCTAAATGTTTTAAAATTTGTAATAAGAACAGAAGAAGCAATGCTTTGACATTCAGTACGATAAATCTTTCCTCATCACATACAACTCACGAGTTAGCCTCGTTGCCACCGTTTCCCATTCTGATTTATGGTGAAAGGAAGAGATAGAAAACACTGACAGGATTTAACTTTTCATACTAATGCCCCTCCAACCCACTACACGAAAACAGAGATTAAAAACCATTGCTTGTCCTCATTTTGATTTAATCATAGAATCACAGAATGGTTTGGGTTGGAAAGTGTTGCTACCAGTTGCTGTCACATGTACTTGTCTCCACATCCTCACAGCGTGTTGTTGTATATGTTACAGAAGACATGGAATTCCTTGCAATTTCTCTTCTAAAGTGCTAAGTCCTAAAGTGCTTGCAGCCCAGAAAGGCTGTAGAGATGCTAACTTTTCCACGATTCTATGGAAAGGACCTTAAGATCATCTAGTTCCAACCCCCCTGCCATCAGCATGGACACCTCACACTAAACCATGCCATGCAAGGCTTCATCCAGCCTGGCCTTGAACACTGCCAGGGATGGAGCACTCACAACTTCCCTGGGCAACCCATTCCAGTGCCTCAGCACCC
>JBCJKH010026342.1:0-67095 GCA_039877255.1 Loriculus beryllinus
CTCCAGATCTGGCCCCACCAGGGCTGAGGGGAGAGCAAGAATCTTGCTCTTGCTTGACCCACTGGCCCCACTGTGCCTAATGCAGCCCAGGACACTGCTGGCCTTCCTTCTGGTGAGTGAACATTGCTGATATTTCTTTGCTAGAGACTTCCATTCTTGACAAAATTCCAGTGTATGTCAGGGCTGCAGAGTTATTCCCCTGTTTTTTTCATGGTTTTTTTTGTTTTGTTTTTTTTTTTTTTACGTAAACATGATAAGGGTTAAAAATATTGTTATATGCCACAACATTGCAGTGTAGGCCTGTAGTGTGCACAGTAAAGACTCAGCTTAAACTGAGCAGTTAAAGAAAATTCAAACCCACAGATTGTTTGTGATATGACTCTATTTATATTTGAACATTGGTAAAATATTTACTGTTCCTTTATGGTTTTACTTGGTTTTAGAAAGCAAGAAAAAGGTCCAGTTTGGAGAATACTGGAAAGTTTTCATTAGAACTGTTAAAAAAATCTAACTTTTACAAATGTCAAAATGCACCTGAGTCATCCATATAATACGTTTGTATTTCTTTTCCTGTGTCTCTTCTGGTTTTCTGTAAGAGCCATTTCGTAATTGAGGGATTGGTTCCAGAGAGCTACAATGGTGTCTTTGCAAATATGTTATCAATCAGTTTTGCATGTGGATTTTCTATGTTTTTTGAAAACAGTGCTGAAATTTGAAGCATTGCCACTTGTTGCTGAGCCTTTGTTTCCTCTCTGTGTTTTCTTTCAGTGCCTCTGCCCTATCAGCTTACCTGCTTGCACAGTGTCCTTTCCTGCTTAAATTTCTCTCCTATATTCTTTGGTTTATGTTCCAAGCTGCATGGATGATATATCATGTTCTATTGCTCTTCTTCTCTGCAGCTGTGTAATTTGACCAGAGGTGCTAGTGAGCGCCTTCTGTAGAGGGGGCACAGGAAAGCTGCATATCACTGCCTTGCTGGCATTTAACTCTGTGATTGTCAGAGCTACCAAATGTGTGCACCACATTCTGCCTTGGAATAACAGTTTTAAGTTAACTGGGGTAACCCTAACATCACTGGAGCTGCTGGGTGCTGTGACCTACCACTCTGCTGTATTTGTAACTGTGTGTTTGGTTGCCTACAGTGTTACAAAGAGCCTTCCTAGTAGTCAGTGGTGCTGAGTATAAACAGTTCACCTTCCAGTCGGTGTGAAGCCTGTGATATCTTCCCAAATAATACAGTCAGGATAGTCCCTGGGTGGTGTTAAGTACTTGGTTAAAATTAGCCAAAATATTTTATATTCCAAGTGATTTATTTTCCTGCCCTTTGTGACATGTTTGGCTCTGCTGGGTATGTTCTGCCTGCATCCTGTGCTGTTTTCAGTAATACTGATTACCCTTCCCCTCACTTCTGTTGCAAACCATTATGACATGTCTTTTTACTGGTATGTGCTACTTTGACACATGGGTTCAGTTTCACCAGTGATCAAAACCAGATGGATCAGTCGTGTGTGAGTACTAATTTAATCTGAGTGCTGCTGGGCTAATTGGAGTGGGCTCGTGGATGCATTCCTTTCTTTTTCTTATACATAAATGAAAGTGTAATTTTAAATTGGACCTTGTCTTTCTGTTTCCCTCCACATAGAAGGGGCAAAAACGGAGAACACATAGTTTTTTTAAGGTCTGATTTTGGTGATTTTCTTGGGAGAACTATTTTCTCTGTAAGATGCATTTCATGGGCTATGTTGGGTGTACCAGCTAGAGACCTGCCAGAAGTAGTGCTAATTCCAGGAGTATCAACAGACAGCAGTAATCTCTGTTCAGAGCTTCCAGCAATGTCAGGGAGATAGCCATATTCTGTGTTGACATAAGGTTTTTCCCTATCTTTCTGCAGAGTGCATCCTGTGTTAGCTAAGCTCTAAACAGCATTAAACACATTTTCTGCAGCTGCATAAGAAAGGGGCCCAGAGTAGCTATTGACCCACTCAGACCCACATTACCTGTACAGAAAATTGATTGGGAGGGGATAATCCTTTACAGTTTCTCATGAAAGAAACAGTTAGTCATTTATGGCCAGACTTAGTCTTCATGGCTGTTTACAATTCTTCCGCTCATGACAGCAGGAACATGTGGAACCCCAGGAAGTACCAGGACTCAGAATATTTTGAGAGATGCTACTGTAGTGAGTGTGAGAGCCAGAAATGCTGGGTATTTTATAGCATGATTTGTGTCATGTCTTGGTCTTTAGAACTAATAGTAATTATAAGCTTCAGCACTGAGTTCAGACCAGACTAGCAGTGACCTCAGCTCCAAGCTAGTTTTTAGGGATGGGGCAGATTCAGGGTAGGTTTTGAGAAAATTCACAAGAGCTAACATAATTTTAAAACTGTGTGATGTAAACTTTCCCTTGCTACTGTTGCCATTAAGGCAATAAATGGTTAGATGAAAGCACGTTTATGTGAATAACCTAACTGATTTCATTCTGTTTGGCATTCAGGCTGTGTAAGTTTTAATGCTCTGCCCATTTTAATCATTAAGGCAACCTTTACCTTAAGTTGATTAAGCTTCTTATGTTGTTTCTTTTTAGACCCCCCCTGACTATATCAGTTGCCTTAATAAAAGATATTATTTCTCATGACAAACTTCTGTTGACCTATGATGGACTGAGGATATGAATAAAAGCATTAAGTAATGAGAAATAAAATCCTATTTTTAGGGAAGAATACAAAGGAAGGCATCTTTGAATAAAGCCTTCTTTAATAGATTTTAGAACTCCATTCTAATACAAGTGCTCAAGGACGTAATTGGCAATATATTTAACAGCCAGTAAAGTCTCTTCACAGGTTGGCTTTATCTGAGATTCAGGGAGAATAAAACCATATCTACCAGTGTCTCGGAGCTCAAAAGTGAAAGAGTACTTGATGCCTTGATCGTAAGCCCAGTCATCAGAGCCTCCTGCAGCAGGATCTGTTGATAAAGAAATAAAATAAAGCTTAACTGGAAAAGTGTGGCTTCACATTGAGCGTGATATACTTTGGAGTCAAGTCACGTAGCCAGAAATGCAGAAAGGAATATTGGGTGAATTGATCGATTTCTCCTGCTCATGGAAAAGTTTTTGTGATTTTAGGCCATTTTTGAGTTTCGTTCCAGCTGATAGTGCAACCAAATGTAAACGAGCTAAACTGCTCCTCCTTGTTAATATTATGGGGAGACCATGGGAGGAATGTGTAAGGAACAGAATGGCAGGCTTGCATGGGGTTGTTTAGAAATATTTGGTATCAGAAGCAAATACCCTTTCACTGAGTAGGTCATACAGATCTGAGATTCATACAGATCTGTAAAGAACTGTGGATCCGGGGCACCAACTCTGTCTTTTCTTCTAGACAAATGGTATCCTCCCTTTCCAGTACTTTGGAACAAGGAAGGCAGTCTCTTACTAAGGAAGGAGCCTCCAGGATTCCTAAGCATCACCAAAACTTTCTTCTCCATAAATATTCTAAAAACTGGGAGAAACTGGTTTTTACAGGTTTTAAAAATGAAGGAAAAAGAAATATGGAAAAGAGATTAGTTTCCATATTTAAATAAATTAAGAAATCTTAGATACAGAAGATATTAAGGTTCTAGAAATCTAGATGTGGCAACCTCAGCTCGCCTTTTGACACTGCAAGGGCCAGATCCTGACAGCTGAGTTCCCAAGAAAGGTAGAAGAATGAAACTGTAATTAGTGCATTTCTCAGACTGTAACACAGAGTAAAAGAAATAATTATCTGTGTTGCTAGAGTGATTGAAGCCATTCTTTAGGACTCACATCATCTTTTCACTTTGACTTGGAGATACTGGAAATGCAGAAAATCTCAGACTTTTATGTTTAAATCTAAGCTGTGTATGCTTGAGGAATTCATGCTGTGCACGTGAATTCCTGCACGCTTTACCACATCACTTTATCTTCCAGGGGTCACACGTTCCCTGGGATCCTTAAGGAATATATCATCTCATATTTTAGAAATGACAGATGCCATACATTCCTCTGAGTATATGCATGTGAAGCAAAAAGGAAGAGAAACAAAATCACTAGAAAACTGCAACTGCATTTAGTAGTTTTAGCACTTAATAGATGGGTATTACTTACAGATTGTTGCAGCTCCTGGGCCATATGTGTATTTGGTATTATACAGACTGGTCAGCTGTTTGGTTGCAGCACTAGCAATGGATTTCTATAGGAACAGAATGATAAATGCAGATTTTCAGAAGCTTTCTGAGTGAATCTAAGCAAATACATTGAGTAAGCTGAAAACCCATGCTTGAGAAGTGTTTATTTGAAAACTGTGTTTCACCTCTTGGTATGACTAGATGTCAGTAGCCGACAAGGCACAGCTTGTCTTGTTGTTGTGAAAAGAGCTTCACAGTAGAGAACTCCTTCTTCAGGTTTTAATGGAGTATAGTCCGCTCAGTGTATTGCTCCACTAAACTGACAGCCTGCTGCATAGTCTAGCAGCATTTGGGTAGGTAAGGTGACAGTAGGTGAAAGGATTCTCTATACTTAGAAGAAACTTTTACAAGATTAAAACTAAATAAGGAATCTTATTGAGAGACAGGAAAATCTTAGAGAACAGTAATAACTTGGTACATTAAATTACAAACATACAATAGCCTTACTTTTCTTTCTATTCGTGCAGCTATTAATTTAGAGTCAGCTTAGTCAGTGGAGTTGAGCTCTGATACAAGTGGAAGCAGATTAAGGTCTTATAAATATTAACAGCCAGAAAAGGCATGAATTACCCTGGAACCATATGTAGTCTCATTAATTTAAATTCATTTCCTGTGCACAGGGACTCCCTCAACTCCCACTGATTTCAGTGAGGGTTGGATCATGCCTATCAATAGTACTGTAAAGCTTTGTATGTTTGCATTAAGGAAAATTACAGACTTTTCTTTGGATCATGTGGCTTTTCAAGTTCTTCATTATACAGCATGTTGGTAATAAAACATGAAAACTATTACTAACAGATGATAAATATGAATGATTTTTGAAAGCAGATGTTCAGTATAAGAGTAAGCAACGGGTTGCCATATCTTTCTTTATAGCTTGCAGCTGAATGGCTCACTATTCCAGGATATCCTCAAGCACATCTTTCTCTGTAGGTTATACTTTGGCTTACTTCCCAGTGGCAGACATATCATAAAATACTCTCTGTTCATCTGTATGTTGCAAGTGTTCCTCTGAATTCCTGAAGATGTGTTTAGAAAATCTTAGTTAAGTGAGAGAGCTTTTCAGCTTCTACAGAAGAGCATCAAAATATGTTTGCATTAGCACAGGCAGCCTATTTTACTGCAGAACTGCAAATGTTTCCCCATTCCCAAATACTGGATTTTGAACATTCTAGAGTATAGAAGCTTGATCCCATAGGAATTAGGAGTAGGAATTTATAGGCATTTAGCATGTTAAGAATGTTTTAACAAGGCAGACCAAAGAATATTTGAAGTGTTACAGTGTTCCTCCTGTAATGCTGGCTGTACCTGAAAGTGAGGCTTGATTCCTGGCCTCCCTGTTGTCCAAACACAAGCAATTGTAGGAAGAATGTCATTGCTTTGCATTTCACAAGTATGGATTTAGAGCAACTGGGGGAGCTGAGCACTCCACTGAACACTTGGTTGGTTGGTTGGTTTTTTTTAATTCCGTAACAACCTGATTTTTCTAAAATCAATAATAATTTTTAACACACATTGAGGGAATTGTAGGGGCTATCTGTTTGTAATACCTTGTTTTCTTCAGTCATCTTTTGTTTATAATATATACATTTAATCAGCAGCTGAGATTAAGTTAAATTTTCATTCAACAGTAAATGAATTTTTCAGTGTCAACTTCCTCTTTTCAAATATGTGCAAAGTGGAAATTAAATTTGGAAAGATAGTCTGATACTATGTATGGATCTGTTGGTGACTAGGGTTTGCTTTCTCTTTAGTAAAATACATGGTAGGGATAATAGAATACCAGAGATTCTCTTTGGGAAGAATAGGGCATTCCTTTCACTCAGCTGCCAGATGTTGGCTTTAAATCATGCCAGAACAGATACCAGAAAAAGTATATCAGGAAATCTTTTTACATGAGGGATTTTTTATTATTGGCCAGGAAATTGTAAAAAGAGAAATTTGTAGAAAGAGCAGTTCAGATTTCCAGCTGTTAAGAGCCTGGAATCCAAATAAACAACTTCCCTAAGCTCTCCAGGTTGGAGAGCAAATGTGGTATTTTAAATGACCCTCTCTAAGTGAAAAGCATGACTGAACATTTATGACTTCATCAAGAAATTAAACTTTATCAGAAGTTCTGGTATCTGAGTTTTTTTTCTTTAAGTGACTTACATTTGCTTCCCTAACAGATTTATAGCCAAAAACCTAAAAGTAAAAAAAATACTTCAGCTTTAGAGGGAATAAAGTAACCTCTTACTAATAATAATGTAATCTAAACCAGCAAAAATAATAAAAAGTAAGTAAATACTTGTGAGCATAATTCAAAATATGAGGAAAAATTTTTCATTGCTTTTTTGTTTTAGGATAGCACAATTACTTCAAACCATCCATGAAAAGAAGTAACATGGAGATTTATGGAGATGTATATAAGTAATGCCCAACATTTCCTAAAAGGGATAGTGATATTTAGCTCTTGGAAAGCAGTTTGGATTTTCAAGCCTGTGTGTTATTTGGAATACAGCTGCAAGGAAAAACCTTGTTATCTTTTTGACCTTTGAAGCTACTCTTTGCAGCTGAGTGATTCTCTAGATCTCTGCACGATTGGCTTAATTGAATTATTATGGTTTGTTTGGAGTTTATTTGGTTGTTGGTTTGGGTGGTTTTTTTAATGTTAAGAATCCCTCTGTTACAAGGAAAATTTTGCTGAGAGTTATAGTAGCAGAGAAACGACTGGCGCCCTAAAGTCCTAGAAATAACTCCAAATTAATACCTCATAACTGGGGACAGAAATGGCTTTTCAGGGTCTGACTTGCAGCAGGACTTGTGAGCTGGTTATTGCAGTAGAAGGTAGTGCTCCCTGCACTGATCACCCATCTGTTTACAAAGCAGTTACTAGTATTTGTCTTTATCTTTTGTACAGAGTGCATGGGCCAGTGAGACAGCAGAGTTGTGTTCTTAGTTGCCATTATCTTACATAATTCACAACCTTTAAACCTATTTTTTCAGTTATTAGCCTAATATGTTTCTGGCCTCTCTCTCACTACATCTGGAGTTTTGAACTAAAGATGAATTATCAGGCTAACTGTATGTTAATTGGTAATTTTTTGGGGAGCATCTCCCTCATTTTACTTTTGTATCAGCAAGCTAGGTTTGCCAGCATATTCCAGCTGATTAGCAACACTTCAGGGGTGTTGATTATGCAGCTGCTGCATATGAACAACTCTCTTTGCCTTCATAGTTAGTGCTCTGGAGAAGCCTCTTCACTGATTGACTGGACCTCTTGCTCTCTTCCCTTCCTGGACTGCAAACTGATTTGCCCAAGGCTGAAAACTGTATTTTCACTTTACCTTGCTCTCATATGCTACTTAAGTGACTCAAGGAAAATCTGAAAATGTGGTATTTGCAAAGTTGAAGCTAAACTTCTGAGGCTTCTTATTTTGCCAATAAAAACAGACTCCTCTCCAGAGCATCCACAGCTGATGTGTAATTTAGTTCACTATTCTGTCGTTGCACATAGTTTTTAGCGTGTCCCCCAAGAGTCCAGGGAATCCAGCCAAGTGGAGGACTGTAGTATGAAGCTTATTTCTTTGCAAGTCTGTATCTCTGTGGCAGTCTCACAGTGCTTAAGAAAGCAATCCCAGGTGAGAGGCTTTCCAGTGTGACTTGAGTTAAGGTGATTGTGCCCTACACCTCTTTGGAGATTGCTGTCTTTCAGCCAGATTCATACGTGAGCTGCATCTGGAAAATGCTACTACTAAACCCAATCCTTTTCACAACTGTAAGACTGTCAGTACAGAACCGTTCTGTTCTGGACATCTGTTGTGGTACATTTGGTGGAGGAGCTATGAAGCCAATTCCAGATGATGCTTTTCTGCCCACTTTCCTGTTTGTTGCGCTTCCCAGTTGACTTTAACAATATTCACTTGTAACAAGTATTATAATCACAGGAGTTTGCAACAGCACAAGTACAACAAAAGCATAGGTTCCAACTCCTCACTTACATGTCTGAGTCTCTTAGGATTTTTGCTCTTCAAAAATTCTTACCAACAGGTCATCATATGTCTTAAAACACATTTAGGACTTTGCTCCCAGGTATAAGGTTAAGTAATCAGACTGATAATCAGAAAGTTATGCAATGTATTTGAAATTCAGTCTTCCTGCAGGCTGTACAGACTCTGGGCATCTCACAGCTTTCTACCGTATCCTATTTTAAGCATTCAAGAGGAAATGAAATGATAGACCTACCTTATGCAAAAGGTGAATTTTGGTGAGCTGAAACAATAAATAATGTGGCCAGTATGCATTAAAATAATACAAGCTGAAATATTGTGTCTAGAAAATTATTTTGGGTTGTAAATCAATATTCTGTAGGTTGCCAAAATAAAATAATATACCTACTTTAATGTGACAATGAGGAGAAGCTGGCTGCAGACATGTATTTGGTACTGAGGTTGTTATTTAACTGAGAGGTGGAATTGAACCCAGAAAGGAAGGAAAGAAGGAAGGGCACAATGCACATTCCTCTGCTCTATCAAACCATAGTTCAGAGCCAATTTAAATACAAACAAGAAATGATAAAGCTAGATTTGTCTGCTGAAAATGAGGAAAGCACAGGGCGACCTAATAGGAAGCTAAGGCCAGAATATAAACCAATTAAAAAATACAATTAAATGAACTGTTTATGACAAGTGCTATTAAATGCAGAATATCCTACTGCAAAAGGATGAAAATGTGGGTAGTAAAATAAGGAGGAAAATAATATTTTTGAGGTGTGGAGAGATACTGGTCTTGCCAAGCACGTTTTTTAATTTAAAAAATCTAATGCTTCTGTTCTCTGTAGGAAATGGATTCAACTGTGTTCTGTGTGCAGGGTAACTACCACTCCAGGGTATAGTAGAGAATGAGTCAAGAGGATTATGAAGCAGGCAAAATGTGATTCACCAAAAGGAGTACATATTTCTTTCAGAGTGTCATCACAAGAATATTGTGTAACTTCAGAGAAATTCCTGACCTAGATTTTTCTGTCTTGGGTGTTTTTATTTTTGTTGTTCAAGTATTGTTTGGATAACAGTGGAAGTTTTGTGCAACACCCCTGGGACACGGGTGGGAAATGACAACCCTGAACAAAGGGAGAAAAGTTTTGGGAAAATCCTTAGGAGTTGTGGGGTTTAAATACTCAGAGATCTTCTTGCATCTAAGAAGAGTGGGAAGGAAGAGACATAAATACTTTCGTCATGTTTTACACCCCAAGGCTGGAGGTGGTTGAGGGATAGTTCTAATCCCCAAAACCAAGTAAGTTGGAGGTTGTTCTGATTTCCTATGGCAATGCATTGGAACATAAAGCATGTATGGGATTCTCAGAGAACTCTGTTCTACTTGAGAAACCAAATCCAGAATGGTTTTATATTTTCTGGTGGTTTCTTGAGGCTGTGAGCAGAAAAAATCTTTTGAGCCCCAAGGACATGCTATTCAGTACGCTTGCAGGAAAGGAAGGTTACAAGCATTTGCTAGATCTTTCTCTTCTGCAGACTTAGTGTCTTCAATATGAAATTACTCAGTTTTTGTGCCCTTCTTTATCTCAGACACCGGAATGCAGCTTAAGCCCCATGCTATCATGCTAACTTTAATTAAATACAATGAAACAACATCTTGTTAATGATAAGCAGACATGTGAGGTTTTTCTTTAAACACATGTCCTGTTGCTCACTGAAAAAGATAAGAAATCATAACTATATTTCCTTTAATTTATTAAATCTGTCAGGGTAAAAATAATATCTAAGATATGATAATAGCACTATAAATTTTTTTCCTCAATTGAAAAACTATTTATGATCCTTTTATTTGCCTAAATGATTTCTGTTAAAATTTGAGATTCTCATTCTTCAGCATTTTTCTAAATTCTGAATCTAGACAGAAATTTCAGTCATGAAACACAACAACTGGCCTGCAAAATAATACCTCTGTTTGTAGCTATCTCATTTCAAGCAAGTACAATTGTTATTTGAAAATCTTAAATTTTCTTTAGTTGCAGCTTAAATGAATATGTTTTAGTTCTTTAAAGTAACCTGAAAAGCTGCACTTTCAAACCTGACCCAGGGCCTGTTGAAGTCAGTCTTTCTATTTAATTGGCTGACACTGGAATGAATTAGGCCCTTTCTCTTTAATTATACCAACTACAAGCAGTGTTGTTTGGGTGGTGTTCTGATCTCATGCTCTAGAAGAAGGATTTTGGCAAGAAGTCTTCCCATGTTAAAATCAAATACTGCACAAGTCGAACAGCTCTGTGATTCTGCTTTTTGTTGGGATCATTAATAGAAGAAACATTTCCCTCAATTAATACGTGAAAAACACTCATAAGATCACCTTATCAGGGTTGTGAGATTTGTGATTACTTTGTAGTAGAAAATAATGGAACTCCCTTTGAGATCAGTTTGCCTGGTTTAAAATATAGGATAAAGTGATGTTGGAAAGACTAACTTTAAAAGTGAAATCAAATGGTTGAAGAGAAATATATAGTCTGCATTCCTGAGCTGTATTTTTTTAATGGTTAATGGTAACAGCAGAATTGTCCTCTATGGCAAGAAAAGAGAGTTTTTATTGGTAACAGTTGTAGAACTTTAGTATGGGTGATTGCTAGTTTAAAATTTTAATTTAACAAAAGAATTTGAAAACCTTGCAAAGCACATAGGTTTTTTCTCATTGTTAGGGTTTGTTTTAATAATGAGCTGTCAATGTAAACCTTTTTCATTTAATACTGTGAGAAACGTGCTGTACTCCTAGTTACGGTTCATCACATTTGCTAGTGATTCAAAAAATTGGGCAGAATGTCATGCAAATCTTTAACACATGGGAACTTTGTGATATTGAGAAAAAAGCAGCTTCAAGAGTTTTGTGTAAACTGTGAAGCTTTTGTAAAAGTTGAAGACAAGAAATTACTACAGGTCCCTGGAATAATTACAGTTAAAAAGTTTCTCAAATATAAATTCAGAAAGCAAAATTTCATCTTAATTTAATCCTCTCTTTTCGTCTGTAAAAAAAAATGTAGCAAGAAATTTCACTGTTGGCTCTAGTTTGTATTTGTGCTTCAGAATCAAGACATCTACTTGGGAGCACTCATAAATCTGTCAAACCTGCACAGCAGATCAACACATTGTGTTGTTGCCTTGGACTTTTGGCAACATCCACGAAAGAGGGGGAATCAAGATTTGTTTGTTTTGTCTTGCTGTGTTGTTTCCCCTGCCAACAGCTTCTAATTGCTAATATGCCAGAGAAATGAAGTAATTTTATTATTTATTGTTGTTTTCTGGCCTTATAAAATGTTTACAGCTTTTATAGATGTTCTGTTTTTTAAGGCTAAAAAACCCCCACCATATATATGTGTATATATATATGTATTTTCTCCAGACTGTTATCTTACTTAAATGGCATTAGAGCATGGCCTTTCTCTAGGGTGAATAAAAGAGTTGTTGTCCTTTAAAACACCACATTCATCCTTCCTCTTCAAAATAAGAGGTGTGTTTGAATCAAGGCCTCTTTAGAAAGGCATCAGAACTGAAGCATTTTACCTAACTGTTCTTAAACTAGCTGTTTTATAATCTGTTTTTAGTTATACTTCTGGCAAAAACTGCTTTGTTGTCCTGAACTTGCATCAACAGGAGTTTCACCATTTTACTTCAGTGAGAACTAAGGTTGAGTAGGAAGTGGTGAACAGAGATCCTTATCAGCTCTTAACGATACCAGTTCAAGTCATTTCATAGTTATTACAGTCTCAAGCTGTTAGCTTGACTTACAGGGCATAATTCTTCTATATAATGTATTAAAGCTGCATACTCAGCCACCTCTTGAGTCAGGAGGAAGCAGTGCTGCACATCATATAGTGGATTTCTGTATAGCATGACTGGAATACAGACCTGACCTTGTGACAAATTCATTGTGTATATGGAAATTAAATAAGTCTCTTAAGTTTATCCTGTGCTTGAACTATCTTGAAGCCATCATGGTTTTCCCTTATTCTTGCTGTGAAAGACTGAAGTATTTTTAAAAATTGGCAATACAGATTCTTTGCACATGTTAAAGGAGCTGCTTGAAGTTAAATGGACCTAAAAAGTAAGTGATGGTTTTTTACTTATTTTTTACATTATGTCAAAATGACAAAGAAAGAGACTTACCAGTTCCTCATAATTCGATGGTAAATTGTAAGTATATGAATAAGGAAACAGTAGCAGCTGGGAATACGAGTGAATTGTCAAGTATGCCTTGATTGTAGAAAGATGTTCACGAATAAAATCAGCCAAAGCCTTGGTCTCCTTTTCAGACTCAGGTTCAGAGCCACAGTAAGTGGAATCACAGGGGTTGTCTGAGGCCCCAATTGCTAGGAAGAAAGTTGAATTTATCAAGTACTTAATGACAAAATTTTGTTGTCAGGAGAGTCATGTTACACTACTTTTGTAGATAAGCCTTGGAAATCCTACTGACACACATGCCGTATCAGAAAGGATGCTTTATTGCATAGTTAAGACCCTGGGCAACATGACAGCATTGAATAAATATGCCCTGTATAGTGTGCATAGTTGGAAGAACATGTACATTGATGTAAAGCCCTATGTTATGTAAGTGATTAGAGATAATGATTTGCTTTAGTATTTAACAGTCCTCTCTTTGCATATCTCCCCCCATTTCTCAGGTACTTCCAGGAAACAACCAAGTGAAACCACTCAAAAGAGACCCCTCTCTACCTAGTGAAACCAACTAAAAGAAAACCATTTTGGTTTCTGTTCTGAACTCATAGAAGTGTGTGTGCATATATATACATGTATATGTGTGTATAGATGTGTGTGTATGCGTATATATGCACATATATGTTCATAGAAGTAGCCATACCGATGATGCTAGTAATAACCAAAGTCTGTTTTTTGCCCAAGACTACTCCAAAAATTGAACACAAGCTACTCTACAATGCTATACTGATAGTGTTCACCCAAGCTTGAGTTGGGCTAATCATAGGGTAGGGAAAACCCATAATTAAGTATCTTGGTTATTTCATCTATGATCACTTGCAGCTATTGTTAGGAGAAACTTACTGCACCAGCCAGCATTAAAATTCCTGTTGAGATCTGTCCCAATGCAAAGGCTGCGAGCATTTTTAGAGCGTGTCTTTCTCCACATGCGGTTCTGAAATAGAACGGTGAAGCACAGATCAAAACTAAGAAAGTGTTCTAACAGTCGGCTTTTGCAGCAATAATCCTCTTGAGAAAGAAGAATGTACTTACGTTTGTCCAAGTGTAAATGTAACCATCAATGTTAACAACAGGCAAAACATAGAAGTCCAAGCTGTTGAGAAGTGTGGTCAGGACAGTATCTTTTCCGTAGGTCTCAACAGCCTAGTTGGAGAAAAGTAGAAAAAACTGATGATGCCTTCATAGAGCTGTATCTTCTGTGCAATTTAAAGGCTTGGGTCTGAATTGGGAATGAATGAATGTGGTGGTCAAAGTCATCCAGGTCACTTTGCCACATGAGATGGTATCTCTCTTGTATTACATATATTTAAAGGATTTATGCTGACTCAAACCACACTGCTGTTAGAAAGCCATCTCATTCTTATAGATAAATTATATGGTGAAGCAATGTTGATTTTGAGCAGGATAAAAAATCACCAGAAAGAGATTTTTGTCTATTAGTTTCTTTTTTACAGACAGAGCAAAGTTTCTGTCCATATATACTCTCTATATCCTGTCATCTTAAAGGTTTGGATTTAATTTATGTGAGAGGGAAAAAATATTTTTTTATATCTTTGTTGCATAAAATTTTCAGCAGTAACCAAAATTATAGAGAATATTTCCAAAGAACATCCTTACACATTACCAGTCATAATGCTGTGGATGCACATATTCATAAAGAGACAGATTTTTCTCTGTGCTTTTCTAGACACATACATCAAATAACAATCATAACTCTTACCATAACCTGTATATCATGGTTGTTCATGGCCCAGTGTTTGTATGCTTGTTTGCAGATTTATAGCGGTGGTGAGGGAGCGTGCAATGATCATGGAAATTTGCTCTGTTTCTTTTACACAGACAGAAAGGACAACACAGGGAGCAGTGCAATGGAGAAAGGCATCTTTTGTCCTGTCACTAGCAAGTGGGAAGGTCATATGTGGAAGCTAGAAAAGATGTTTTAGATCACTAGAACTTACTTTTTCCTGGTTTTGGTTTGTTTGTTTGTTTCCTGCTTGTTTTTTTGGGAAGATATATGACAATCCACCCCGCTCGTGTTTTTCTGTGGTGGGTTTTTTTTTTTTTTTACTTTTATGTCTAGAAGCAATCCCAAGTGAACCATTGATGATGCTCGGAGGACTGCACTTTTAAAGCTTTTCTGCCTATCCGCACTTGCATCCACTGAGCAGAGCCACTGCTGGTGTCAGGTATATCCATGAATTAAGTGACCAGAAAGTGAAAATGACAGCTGTAGTGACGTGAATTGCTAAGAGAAAAATGTTAGCACCTATTGTCTGCAGCCTTATTAGGAGATAATAAAATCATGTTCCCATTGACTCCATTGAGTTGTCACTTTCAATTTCCACTGCTCCTTACACAAAACCGCATGGCTAGCTGATAAGACTGAGATTATACTTGCCACCAGTAAATGCCTCTGCCAGCCTGGCTCACTCATGTAATTTGGCTTTCCTTTGCTTGGGTTTTAAATCCAAGCTGCTGTTTCTGGGTTTGTTGTTTTGGGTTCTTTGAGTAGGTGTTGGGTTTTGGGGTTTTTTTCACTCTTCAGGCAGGAGCTCTTAAAAAATTTGAGATTCAGCCAGAAGACTGTTCTGCTAAGTTGATTGATCTACACTCGCTGAGGGGGAATATACCTCTTCTTTGTAGAAAAAAACATGCAGCATGCTTTATTTTCTTTCTACAAAACCAATCTCTCCTCACCACCTGCTTTAAATTGGTGGTGAGGAGAAGGAAAAGACAAAAGAAATAAAATTGCTTAATTCAAGGCCTAAACTATCCCAGCCTGAAGTGAAGATACTTTTACCTGTGCAGTTCTGTCCTAAATATGGTTTCACCATTCCATGCAACTTGAAGTGGCAGCTCAAAGGGATGTGTATGCATTTCACTCTTCCTGAGTGAAGTTTAGGAAGCTTCATCTATGGTCGTCTTCCTCTACTTTTGGGTACATTTGCTCAGTGCACTCTGTTCTTAGCTGAGGGCAGGATTCCACCCTCTCTGTTGCTTTACAGAGTAAAGCTGGTTGCAGGGTATAATACAGCACCTGATGCTGTAGGAAGATGGCTGTTCTGATGTGCATTCAGGTGCTTTCTGATGTCCCTTTGAATTTCCTTATTCTCTAATCCTTATGATTATATAGAGAACATGACTATGTTTATAGTGTTACTTGACCTGTTTGCTTGTCTCTCACACATGCTTTTAGGTAGTCTTCAGCTACTGAAAGGTTACAAGTCTAACCGTTAAGATCTGGTTTAAGTAGATACACCCTAACCATATGATGTGCAGATAGGTATTTAGAGGTAAAAAGTCAGTCTGCAGTGGCCTCAGCTCCTGCTGCTTACTTCAGATATTTTTAAACATGGTTGCATTTTTAAAATTGTTTTTTCATCATTAAGCTTACTGACTTCTTTCACAAACCACTGGCAGAAAGCAGGGGTGATCCACTCTCTTGCATGGAAACCACAATCAATAAAGATGGCCTTCTTATTTGAACCACTTTTTCCCACCTAGAAAACAAAACAAAACAAAACAAAAACCAAAACAACAGCAGCAAAACCAAACAGGTATTAAACAAAATAATTCGTATGCAGAACAAGTCAGCCAGCTTCCTGACCTAAGAAGTCAAACTTTATACAAATATAGCATTCCTTGATTAAATTGAAACCTATAGGATGCTCTATCTGTAGCTGACCATGATATTTGAGCTAAAACAATAGATTCTAAATAATTTAATTTTTATTAATGTAGAGATGCTTTTTCCTCAATTAATTGATTATTCTGCACTGTTGACTTATTGTACTGTCTCTAAGAGCTGATCTTGTTTGCCTGAATGATTATTATAAATGCTTATGCAATTTTGGGCAAGTAATCTTTATCCTTTCACCTTTAAGTCATTGTACCTTATTTATTCACAAGAGTTACAGCAAAACAATAGCCATGGTTTAATCCCAGCCAACAACTAAGCACCACACAGCCACTCACTCACTCCCTCCGAGGCAGGATAGGGGAAAAGAGAATTAGAAGGGTAAAAATGAGAAAACTTGTAGGTTGAGATAACAGTTTAGTAATGGAAATGAAAAAAAAAAAACCCTAACAAAACGAAACAATGAGAGAGCCATAAGTCCCAAGGAAGACAAGTGATGGAAATGAAAACAATTGCCCATGCAGTCCTTGAGCGACAGACCCCCTAGCTAACCTTTCCCCTGGCTTATTGCTGAGCATGATACCGTATGATATGGAATATCTATTTGGTCAGTTGGTGTCAGCCGTCCTGATTGTGTTTCCTCTCAACTTATTATGCACCCTCAGCCCGCTTGCTGGCAGGATGATGGGAGGAACAAAAAAAGCCTTGATTGTGTAAGCAATGCTCAGCAATAACTAAAAGACCTCTGAACTATCAACACTGTTTCCAGCACAAATCCAAAACATAGCCCTATACCAGCTACTATGAAGAAAATTAATGCTACCCCAGCCAAAACCAGCAGAGAATTACATTTCATGAAGATACAAATGAATTTGTTCCCTATTGCTAGAAAGACTGACATTTATAGATCATTTCAGAGTAAATGTGTTTACAAACAGCAGATGGAGAGAACATAAAGGTAGATGATCATTCAAACAGTTCTTAGGAGTTTGATTGGATTTATATGTCTGAATTTCTAATAATTCATTATGCCCCTTTTAAAAGGTGTTGTATTTTCTGCAAAATATACAATACTAGCTTTGCGTCATTGGTGGCTTAATAGACATCAGAATCTTGGGAGGTTAATAGAGAAGAAGTCTGGCACAAAGACATCTAAGTACTTACTTTGAGAAGGTAAATTGACCGTCCTTCGTATGTTTTCCCAATCACACTGCGAGAGACAAGGTCTGGGTTCTCAGCAGCAATATCAGCAGTCCAAGCAGCTATCTGTTTAGTAAGGAGGTTAAATTTACTTTTGCCTCTGTTCCTCATGTCCAGGCTAATTAATTCACAGACTTTAAGCCAGAGCATTTAACTTGACCTAATATTTAATATAGGTTGTAGATTTCCCAGAATTAATTACAACTTGTACTAGAACTATATATCTGAATTAAGATTATCTAGTATGAATTTCTCTAAACCTGTCATTGCAGTATGGCTACTGGATTACAATACCATTTGAATGCTGATCCTATATACTTCTAACCTTGTCACCCCTAAAACTCTCTTAACAAAAGAGAACTTTTTCTCATTAAGTTAAATAGATGGAATGCCTTAAATCTTCTATATGTTGTAGTGTTTTCAGTGTATGGCTTTTATTCATCATCACTTTTGAATTACTGACAGAAGTTCTGGGCAGGGATTTGTAGGAACAGTCCACCAATGCCAGATACAAAATAGCTAATATCTCCTTAATTCTATTTATTATTTAAGGAAAGTAATAACAGCCTTTGTTATCTTAATATTGGAGCAGATTTCCTTTGTTACAGTTGCCTTCAGAAGCTCACAAAAAATGTTGTCACTTCCACACAAAAAAAACATTTAATGCCCAAAGAGCTATCTAGAAACTAAGAAAAATACAGGAAACAGCAGACAGATCTAGACAAACTGTCCAGGAAATACTGGAAATAATGGTTAACATTATGGATGTTATTGGGGTTTTTTGTATGCCAGTAAGCTTTAAAGAGTCAGAGATATTCTTGTTCTTATTTTTAAGTAGCCTTGTAAAAGGAGAAATTTTTTGGTTGTTTTTTAGGAGAGTTTTGGTGGAAGAAAATTGGTTACTTCTGTATATGTTCTATAGATACCACCTGGAGAGGAAATACATTTTCTTGTCTGAAAATGTAACAGTGGGCAATAATCGTCACAAAAATTAAATATTTTTGCAAGGGAAGACTTGAAAGGGAAATTGTCATACTTTTAAGTATAAGAACTGTGATGCAGTGGATGATAAGGAGCCACTGCAAAGATATGAAGAGTGACATGATCAAGATTATGTGACAGGAAAAATAAGCATGGCTGTGAAAAAAGCGGGGAGGAGGCGAGACTCATGGAGATGAAGAGCTAGAACTGGTGCAGGGAAAGAAATCAGGTGTTTTAGTAGAGAAGATGAGAGAAGGAGTGAAAAGGAAAAAACAAATTAGTAGTGAAGCATGTCAGGCTGGTCATTGGATTTCTGACAGTTTCTTTGCAGCACTGGGAGCAGAAAGAGAGGAAATAGGTGTAGGGGTATTGGTTATACAGATTACTCAAGTAATGAGCAATAAAGAAAAAGAGGAAGCAGAGTTTGGAAAATGAGTTATCATATTAATGGATGCAATAGAAAAGGAAAAGGGAAAAGGCTGGAAGCATATCAGAAGCCATTTTGACTACAGGAGTTGATAAAATGGTAAACTTCTAGACTTTACCGTTTCCCAGTTGTTGTACTTTTCATAGCTGTGTCCGGTGGTACGAGCTTTGCTGTCAAATTGGGCATCCAGTGCAGCCTGCAGGTTGTCGATCAGAACTCTGCAATAAGGCACCATGAAAAGTGTAAAGAGAAACATAAGATTTGCTAGCAGGGAAGTAAGTAGCAGGTAGACATTTCAGGGTCTTCCTGAAAGTAAGGCCACATAGATTGTGAAGTGAAATGTGAGGTGTTTGATTTATGCATTTGAAAAGAAGATACATTAGGTTCAAGTTTCAACTTATGTTGTGTCTCAGCCTTCCCACCAGAATGATCAGGGAGCAATAGTTTCCTTCCAAGCAGCACCTGCCTACTTAATTCCATACTAACAAACCTCCTGGGTGGCAACAGTTTGGTTTAGGAAGACACAGCTAAGCTTCCAAAGTTTAGGTGTGGTTTAATACCTTTACTGCAGGTAGCATTATCCATCCTCCAAGCTACTTTACTGTATGTGAGTTGGTCTGTGAAAGTAGAACACACAATGGCAAGAAAACCCCAGTATCCTCTCTGGTTAGGTTGGAACTCTACTGTTCATTTTTCTCTGGGGCTGACACAAAGGCACAGCTCATTGTCGAGCGTACTCTTGATGACCTTTTGCTTATATTTCAACCTTGGCTATCAAAAAACTGAAGTCCTCTTGTTTTTCCAGTGCTTGTCTTAACATTCTTACAAGTCTTACTGATCCCAGGATATGTCCTTGATCACTTGTGATTTGGATAGAAGCAAGAGCAGGAGGCCAGTTTGAGAGACACCACCAGCCTTCAGAACAAACAGTGCAAATGACTACATTGACATGATGTCATGGCACTGCAGCTGCACTTCAAAAGAATTGTAACAGCTTGGGTTGTCACAAGGACGCTCCACTCAAATTTGTCAGGGACGCCTTCCAGACATTATGGCCTTTGTTGCAATCAAAAGATTTGTGCATGGACCCGAGGGAGTTCATGAATATTACAGGAAAAACTAACATATATACAGTAACTCCTCAGCCAAAAAGGAAATTCCACCGAAACTGGATTCTTGTGCTGTATGTGGGATGTGATATTATTAAAAATTATTTCTTCTAGAGTGTTTTTAGATTCTGTTCCCCCAGTGGCATCCAAATAAGACATGGTTAACATGAGGCCAGTAAGCTTAGGGATGGATTATCCTCAGATTTAGCAGAGTGTAAAAGCCATGTTTCATGAGAGCTGTGTTTTGTCCGGTGAAGGAGTTTGGTCTAGTGGCAACAACAGTGGAGCTGAGAGACAAAACCTCTCAATTCAGCCAAATGAAGTCATAAGAATTTGATCAAGTAACACTGACTTTCAGTGTCTGAATATATGATATTGACAAAATACCCATTACCCATCGAAGAAGCCTGATAATCAAGCTGGGCTGAGCCAATCTACAATGCTCAGAAGGAGCTAAAAGAATAATGAAGATAGACAACTTCCCTCCACTTCAGCCCAAAGTCAACTTCTCATCTATGGTTAAAGCTTAACTGGAAGATATGAAGTAGAAGCAGTTGGCTGGTGATACTATTTGATCCTTATGTTCTGATTAGTGCTACTCACTACAATGCTTCTGTTCTCAGGGGTGTTTAATGCGGCAGTGTGATCTATTTCCTCCACTTAGGCTACAGTTGTATTCAGTCACGGAAACTCAGAGCTCTTTTACTTCTGGGTAATATACTTGTGAAATATTTAAGCCAATTATGAGATCTCTCACTGGAGAATCCTTGCCACATATCTGCCTGAGTGAGCCCAAGATTGTCCTGGGAATCTGTTCTCCCCACTGTCTTAGTCCTTCACCTGGTAGCTGTCTTTTCTTTGTCACAAGTTGGGGTTGTTTTTGCCCCTCTAGCTGTTGTTCTGCAGCTTAGAGAACTCAGTGGGGAGCCCCTCATTGTGGTCCCTGGGGTTCATAATTTTCTGGCTTCAGTTCCCCGATACTATCATGCAAAGCCACCTGGTGCACTTTCTGGCTCTTTCTAGACCTTTGCTGTATTTTGTCTTTAGTGAGAAATCTTCTTTTTCCCCTCCTTTAGTCCAGCTTTGTCTACCACAATGAGCTTTCACCTCTGGGAAATTCCTGATAGTAAGTCTTAGTATCCTCTCTGTTACCTCTACCAACATTTCACCTCACCCCTTAAGCAAAGCAGCTACAGTTCATTTGAACAGCTGTGGGAAAGCTGAACCCAGAAGAAGCATCCACAGGTGCAATGAAGTTTGTGACAGGGAGATCAGCTGACCAAAATGAAAAGATCAAACACATTTTCCCCAGTATTTAATTTCCTTCTACTCAAAATACAGTGGTGAGAACAAACTTACCTATACTCCACTCCATTTTCTTTCAAAAGATCTTCAACCTCAAAAGACTTGTCAGCTTCAACTCGGAAATCCACTTGCATTTTTGGCCTTACCAGTGTGACAGAGTCTGGCTGCCAAAAGTCAATCTAAAAGAAGACCAAAAGAATACATAAACAAATAAATACATACATATGACTGTTATTTTTAGGTGGGCATACGTGTGATGGTGATGTTGACTGTGATTAATATACTGAATTTCATTTATATCCTGTTACACTGACCCAACCTTGCTTGCCAAAAACACCAACCTAAATTTTAACTGGAAATAGATTAAGAAGATTTTATTAGGCCCTGCAATTTATGTGGCAGAGTTCTGCAAATGGCAGTGACAGTTTCACAGATGGGAAGTAGTCTGTAGCATCTGAGTGCATACAGACTTGTGACTATAACTATCTTTACATCTTCTTTCATTCTTGGACAGATTTCTCTGGAGGTTTTTTCATATAAGCATTAGACAAAAGTGGGCTCCTTACTCAGTAGCAGAGGGATGCTATGTGAATATTTTACGTAAATCAGCTGTGAAAGACTGTTGTCTGCATGAATGCCTATAAAACTCATTTCACTAAAGTCAGTATGAGGAACCTGTATCTTTGTAAAGTGTTTAGTTCTGGGTGGAAAAATGACAGTGCTATTATTATTTGACATATTTTTGTTGAAGTCGGCTTCCCGACCTCAGGATTTAGTGCTTTATTAAGGCCAATGAAAGCAAAGCTGGCTTGCCAACGTACTGACTTTTCAGCCTTTCATCTCATGAGTGTAAAGAAAATTGGGGCCGATGGGCATAGTCATGAACTATGTGTCTTTAAGTGAGATGGCTCTTCCAGAATATACTTCTACATCAGTCCTGACTGATTGCTTTGTGCAACAATGGTAGTTCAAGGATCCTTTCTTTGCTTAAAAGAAAACAAACAATCCCTTTATACTACACACTTAAAAGCCAGCATGGTATATTAATTTTCTTAATATTGGCAGCATCATTGCAATAGTATATACTTCTATAGAATACCGTTCCAGCATGCTATACTAGCCTCTTGATGATAGTTCTCCACATCTGTACTTCGTTAAAAATACCATCCTCTTATCCTATGGTGTCTTTTTACCCACAGCTATTTTGCAACATCAAAGCTGAGGAGAAATATTGAAAACACATTTGCTGTCTTTATTGTTTTTCTCATGTCATTGTGTCATCATATATTTACTTCAAGGTCATAAGAAAGATGCAACTTGGTTAGAAAGAAAGGAAGCTTTAAAGGAAAGTCAGAGAAGAAAAGATGACATGAGAGACTAGAGGTCAAAGAAAAGTTAATTTGTTGGGAGTAGGGATTTTTGTATTATTTACATGAGCAAAATGTTTTGCCTGTAATGGTAAAAGTTCTGGTAGTTGGAATTTCCTTGTTTTATCTAATGCATTCTTAACAGCACACCACACTGAACACAGCTTTTCAGATTAACTTATGCTATTAATAAATTCTGGTGGACACTTGTATGTTTGGGCTCGGGTCACCAGGCTTTCTAGGAAGGTATTGAAATGTATTTGTACTGCTCTAGCTTTTTTACCTTGTCCTATTCTTTCTGAATAACCACTTCAGCTGACTTGAATGGTATCCAGATTAGGTCTCTAATTCATGCTTTTTTTTTTTTTTCTTTTGCTAAAATGTATGTTAGTTGAACAAAAGGAGAAATGTTCATTTCAAATACAATATAGCCCTTTCCCCATGTTCTTTACCTGCATGTTGTTGTTAAGGGTTTTGATGATTTCCACCTGCTCGTCATTCTGCAGAATCACACGAAACACCTTTTGCCTGAAAGGAAAGAAAAAGATTGGATTTGAAACAGGTAAGTCAATTGAAAGGCTTTTCCTCATGCAAAAGAATTTGTGCAGGTACAAAATCTGATGTCTGTTCTTACCTATCAAAGGCAAGATCCTGCAGGTGAGCAGAAACAGCTGCAGCACCTATGAGAACCAAGAGCGCCCACATTTTTTTTTTTAAAGAAAATTCAGTTCTTCTATGCTGCTTTTATAACCGGTTTTGTCCTGCTTTTTATCAATCATATATCAGAACAACCCACTGAGCAACTAATAGATTATTCCTTTGGCCTCGTCTTATGTGTATACTGTTTATAATGTGTGTTTTCCTCCACACCTGTGAAAACAGCTGAAAGTCTCAAGGGAGACTGGTTACAGAATCTTGCTGTTGGGCTGGATAAACTCTTGGTATGAGAAACTGAATTTAATTTACTTTGTTGTTTTCTATTGACTGTGAATTTTGAACACTTCCCCCATCCCCAGCCCCCCAGACGTTTGGTTGCTGAATTACAGACTTTATAATACTTCATTGTTTCTTTATGTAGGTCTGTGAGATGTTGTTTCAGTGTAAATGGTCTAAATTACACAGAATTATCCATTTTCCTGAATGATATGGGGCTGCCTGACAAAGGAAGAGGAAACACAATTGGGATGTACTATTTATCCTTTTTTTTTTTTTTTTTTCCCCAACAGAAAAGTCCTGAAGTTGTTCTTTGCTGAGCCAGTTCACTGAAACTTGTCAGGTGTCTACAGAACTGAGAGCTTACAAACTTCCAGTAACAGTGGAGTGGTACTTATATTCCACACATACTGTAATAATAATCTTGCATATTCTCTAATCATGTAAGGATCAGAGGTGAATATCTTAAATTAAGTGCATATGTAGGCAATGAAATCAAATCAAATCAAATGAGATCAAATGAAATATAATCATAGAAAAACATTTTTAGATTTACCTTTCATGTTGTGCCTAAACTATCTGAGAAACAATAGTGTGTTTGCATCACCGCACTTGCATCTGTTTAGTTTTCATTAATGAGTACTTGGCATTAAATGTAATGTCAGTTGTTTGTTGAGGCTGTGTCATGAGGTGACTGATGTTTTCAACAGGGAGCCTCTAAATGAATTGGTTTATAAATATATAGAGAATGAAATTTATGAGCTCCACTCTGTGTTCTGTTATGCTTAAATGACTAGACAAATTAAAGGGGTTCAGACACAGGTAATCTTGGAGATGTTCTTTGAATTCAAGACTGCTATTTTGCAGAAATCTACATATATATGCATATCATATAATGTGAAAAATTATTAGAAAATTAACATATATTCATCTTAGATTAAAAGACATATTTTCAAAATGCAAAAACGTAAATAGTCAGTGACCATTTTAAGAATGAATGTGGCATCAGACTCTGCACCTAATTTTTTATGAGGCTCTCTGGAGTCAACTCAGTAAAACTACAGCATCTTTACAGAATACTGAGAAATATATTTCTGAAATCAGTGTAGATAAAATGCAGCATTTTATGCTTAACAATATGATTCATGATATGTACCTAAAAAAGGAGACTCCAAAACTGCACTGAGCCTAATTATCCAAAACTGTCTTTGCCAAATCATAGGGTTTGAACTTACTTTACAATTAATGACCTAATTTGAAGCACTGCAGGCTCTTGCCCAGCAATAATTTTACTTCGAGTCAAGTCTCCTAAGAAGGTGACAGCAGGAGTTATTCTGACAGAGTGCCAATACTGCGAAGTCTTCAGAAGTTTTAATTTTATGGTGATGAGATCTACAGTATCAGAGAAAATGGTCTGATCCCATGAACACTGCTAAGACGATAATGTGGAGATGATCAAGCCCATATCTTGCAATGAATAAATGATCAGAAGAAGTAATCAAACAAATTGCAGATGTCATCATTCCCTGTTGAGCACTGAGAAGCATCTTGAAAATAGAAAACTGCCAGATTTCAGTGCTTGAATTTACTTTTAAGAAATTCCTTGCTTTTTCATGCAGTTGGAGATGATGTACAATAAAAAACACTGTACAGGGTTTTTTTCTCCAAACAATCACCGATGCAGCATTACTGCCATCAACTACTGAGCTGGCAAGTATTACTGAGTACTATAATTTCTAATGGCAGTCTTTGCTGTTTCCATCCCAGACTAGGTCAGAAAAAACCAGTGATCTGGAGTCCTACTTAAGTGATTTATTTTGCATCTCAGAATTGATGATTATTTGTCAGATTAGCTCAGAAACTAGATCTAAATATTGTCTTGTTCTTCTAACTATATAAATGTATTTGTATGATAAAGGGGCAGCATAAGGGTAAATAAAATAGCAAATGAAATTTGGTTAAGCCATCTGTTCTTTTTAGTATCTGATTATAAGCCAGCAGTGCATCAGTTGGCCATGGTTGAGTAAACCTTGGCCTTGCCTCTGTACTCAGTGTAAAGTAGCAAAGTTTCACCTATAATTTTGAAAAGATACAGAATGAAGATTTAATTGTTTTTAATCAAGAAAGTAACAAAACCAGCTGAATCCCAAAAGGAGCCTGTGGAATGACTTCCTTCAGGATATGTATTTTGTCTTACAATTAAGGTGAGCACAGCTGAATAAAGTGTGGGGTATTGCAATTTTGTTGCAGTTCTTTGCTTTTGTGGTGATTAAAAATCAAGCTTCTGTAATGCTGCCACTTACAAAGACTGTTCCTGTGTTTAGTGACATGAGCTGTAAAAAGTAATTTGGTATATACTAGCTGAAATTAAATTTTGTATTAATTTCTTATTTCAGTTTCAGGAATAAAAATACTCTGATGCTCCACTTTGAAGGCTAACTGCAGGCTGATAAAAGGAAAAAATACACATCAATGTTAGCATTTCAGAAGCATCCTTTATCCTCTGAAGCCTTTTATCCCTTTTGTTATCAAACTGAGTTCAAAAGTCCAAAAAAAGGATACATAGTATCTCTTTTCCTAGGAGTTTCAGCAGATAGAGATGTCCTGAATCAGATAGTATGTTGAACTATATTTTAAAAAGTCTGCTATCTTTTAGTCACAAAATATTCTCAGTTCTTATAGTCCTTGATTGATAAATTTATCTTCTTAATATTGTTCGTTATTTATTATGTTCCAAAAGATCAAACTCCTCAATGCCCGAATCTTAAAATGGCTTATGTATGTAATGTAGTAAAATCCTACCATGTGCCCCAGAACAGCCACATGTGTTATGGGGACCCTCTTAACATCATGTATTTGTTAAGATAATATGTGCTAACCCTAGTTTTGAAGAGTTATAATACTGAATATAATCTGAAGACCTTTGGGAGTAATTTGAAGAGGTCAGGATCAGCAGAATCTGCTATCCAGCATGTGCTCCAAGCTTTCTTGGTACTTTTTCTGTATTTATATATTATTAATATTACATCTTTTAATTCATCAGAGGCTTTTTCAACTTTAGTGCCTTGGGACATGCTCATATCCAACTGTTTGGTAGCTATGTGTAGATATCTTCTTCTCTCCCACTCCAGATATATGGATGTTACATAGCATGTGAACAGAAACTGCATAAGGAGATGAAAGAATGGGAGTGATGAGATCTAAGGTATAGAGCAAAAAAAGCTGCCTGTCATGACTGCAGGATGTGTTCTACTTCTGCTACGGACTCATCAGGTGAGAAAAACCAAAACTTGTAACTGTTCTTTTCTAGGGTCTGTGAATTCTTGCCAAGGATTCTCCTGTGAAATAGGTATCATATTTTTACCATTGACCTCTAGTAGTTGGGATTAAGACTGAATTATTCATTATGTGATCAGATTGCTTAGTGTTTAAAAGGTATTTTATATCTCTAGCTAGAAGTTGTTGCATTTACCATACACACTCAGGTTCTTATTTGCTGGGAAAAAAAAATAAATAAATCTGAAATACACTAAAATAGAAGCAGTGAACAAAAGTATTGGCTGTGCCAGAATTCCCAGAAACCAAGCACTGAGAATCTGTTTAGAACCAAACAGAGAAAAAAATTCTTAATGAAGAAATGAGAATGACTGACCTCAGACCCATTGGTTACAGACATCTTCTGTTGGGTTAACTTGTCTTTGGGATGGGCCTTCTGTACAAAGGCATGGTGGGTTGTCATACTCAAGCCTATTCCCTGGCATCTGCAAGGCTGGCAGGGTCACAGCAGAGCTTAGAAACAGTGCAAAAGAAGTTGTAAGGTCCTTCCCCTTACAAGTTTAAGGCACTGAGATCAGCATGTGGTAAGTAGTGAGAGATCACACCTACAGTGAAAAGTTCATAATCTAAAAAGTACATGAGTAAGTAGGCACACAGTGCTGTTACTAATAGAAGCCAGTTGAAACTTTCGTCTTCTTGCAGTATCTGAAGGGTGTATGAGTTTCTCATCTGGTGTAGATCAGCACAACATTTACACCTATATAATTTCTCTATTGATGTCAGAACCAGATGTTGCTGAGGCAGTGCTAGAATTATTCTGTAATGAGATACAGGAGTATCTGCCCACTGCTGAGGCCTCTCCAGGACATCTTATGTGGGTTGTTAGCACATTGTCTTCTCAGTATTCCCCTAGTTCCCATTCTAGGCTCTGCAGGGGCTGAAGGTAAATCAGGCTGTCAGTGTGCCATCAGCTGCCTCGTGTTTTGACAGAAGGGTTTAAACAGACAGATGAATCTCCATTTCATCCAGCTAAATGTGATCCAGATAGTGATGTTGTATTGGAGTTAACACAGCACAGCGGGATCACTATGAGTGGGAGTAGACAGATGACAGATAACAGAAGAGACCAGGATCCATAAAAAGCCATCAGCAAGAATGATTTAAGGAAGAGAATGGACTGAGCAGCTTGATTCCATGCTTAGGTCTAACAGATTTTTTATTTTTTTTTTACCAATTGCTGGGTAATTTAATGTTCCATTTTGCTTTTTGTACGTGGTGGCCTTCATGGATGATGTAAATCATGAACATTCATCTTCTGTATAGCTTTTTTTTCAGCTGTAGACCTGATAAAGTTTAGAGCTTAGTGGTTGAATGCTTACCTTCAACTCTGAATGATCTGGAGCCCTTTTCTGAGAAGCAGGTTTTATCAACTGCAGTTATACCTGGGTAAAGGTCAGAAAACCAAGACAATTTAGAAATTAATAAACTTTCTCAGTTTGCACTTATTGAAGTAACCAAAATTCATAAGCTGCAGAAGAAAACAGAACTCTACTCTGATTGAGTAGAACTTCAGCTAATTCTCTGGGTTCCTCCCCAACAAAACATATACATTAAAGCATCATTAATATTAGTTTACTTCTTGCTATCTACCAGAGTTTGTAGTTAGATTTTATATGCCATATTGTAAAAAGGAAAAAAGAACCCAAAAAATCATGTAAGAAACCACCAAACCAAAAAGTCCAAATAGATTAATTGGATAATCTGCACATCAATTTGTTCATGTAACAATGTGTTCCTTTTCAAAAGACGCATGGTTCTTAAATGATCAGAAGTAGGCATAAAACTCTTCCCAAAGCAATTGGACTAATAACCTGTACTTGGACAGCACTATTAAAACACACTAATTGCAAAAGCCATAGTGATAACTCGCTCATTATAAGAGTATGGGGTAGCACATTAAGCTGAATGAATTAATCTTGGCACTCTTTGTTCCTCTCTGAATATGTATGTAAACAAAGTTCAAACTCAGTAGAGAGCCTCTGTCTGATTTACGTAAGTGTATTAGTTATTTGTAAGACATTACATGGAAAAAAATGACAAGAAATCAAATTAACAGTATTGAAGTGTGTGGAACCAAATCTGACTGAGGTGTGGATTTTTCTCTAGGTGAAAAGTTCTTTTTATTTAGTTCTTTTTTATTTAGTCAATGAATAAAGATAAAACTGGACTTCTCAAGAAATTAATAGTTTTCTATTTTTCAGTAAACATGAGACTTTACAGAAAAAAAACAACCCACAGAATGCAAACAATTTCATCATGCAGCCATCAAACAATTTCATCATGCAGACACAGTCTAATCTCACTTTCATGAATTTATCTGGAAATTAATTCAGTTGGACACATCTCTGTTAAACTTGTATGAAACAGACCTTGACAAACTGAAAAAGAAGCAAGCTGCTGAAAATAAAACATCGCCATTCTTGGGAAAATTTTTTGTCTGTACACATGGAAATGTTTAGGCATCAGAGATAAGATAGCTGCTTTAAATTCAATGTCCAAATTCTGCTTTATTACATCCATGCAAATCTGGATGTTTAAATTCAGTTGTTTCGCTTTTTTGCTTGGTAGAGCATGATCAAAACAATATTATTTTCGACCAACTTGATTGGAAATAGTTTCTAAACTAGTTTGTAGTACAGGTATTTCAATCACTGGGACCATGCAAGTCCAGTTTTAGACAAAGGCTTTGTGCTACTAATTTTTGCTTGCTTCTTACTTACAGTTCTCTGCACTTCTCAGCTTCCAACCCTGAAATCAGATCTACTGGGAAGGGGTAAGGGAGAAGTAGAGACCATGCTTTGATTCACTGCCTCCTGAAACATCATGGCTACTTGAAATCCTTACATTTTCTGTGAATCATTTAAAACGTTTTCTAAAAAAAGATACAGGAAAATGAGAACAGCCCACAATGTTCAATACCTCCTCCTCACTGGATAACAAGTTTTGTCAGGGCTAAATAATAGAAATAGAATCCAGTAAGTTTGTCAGTCATACCTCAGTACCCTTGAGATGCAGAAATATTCCCGCTTCCCTCTGGCTGTTTTAAAGTCTAGATGGATTCTTCAGCATGTGCTAATGGGAAGTCCTGTTCTTCATGAGTGATCCATGTGGAACAAGCCAATGAGGTGTACATTATAGGAGACAGACAGACCATTCTTATGTTTAGTAGGCGTGAAAAGTGTCCTTAAAATGTTTATGCAATCCCAGAATAAGCTTTCCAAATTATGCTGAATGTAGAAGTATTGAAGATTAAAGGAGAGATGTTTTTTAATGATTTGCTTTACTAGCAGTTAACATCTGATTTAAACTTTGAATTGCAGAGTTGAATTCATCACACTTTTAGTAAACACATGAATATAGTAATGGAACATATAATTTTTGGATTTTATTTTTTTAAATTATTTATTTATGTTTAAGATTTACAGATTTTTGATGTATAAGCAAGGGCTATTATATACTCGATGGCAGTGTAATCTGTAAGAGAGGGGTTTGACTAATGACACTGCTGAAAGAGTACCTAGGCCCAAGGGAAATAGATCTGCTTCTCCTTATTGTGCTGCTCTTCTCTGATTTCCGTTTTGAATGAAAAATATGATAAGGATTCATTGGTCCTGTAATGCAGATCTCCATGATATTTTATGAGTGGATTTATAGACTCTCAAAGACTTTTTACAGATGGAAAGCCCACAGATGTGTTCAAGGTGAGTTGCTGTTTGTACTTTTATCGTGGTAGTATTTATAGGGGTCTGTTGGGATGGTGAGATTTCCAAACCCATATAAACCCTCTGTACCAATATATGGAGCATGGAGCAGCCGTGCTTAATATTTCAGGCTCTTGAGCTCACGAGGCCATGTGGCACAGGTAAAGCAATGCAGATTTGCTAGTTTAAGTCCTGATATCTTTCTGCTGCAGGTTTTTCTGCAGATTCAGGGTTACTCTTAACATGCTTGCTGAAGCTGATCTGCCAGAGGTTGCTGTAATATGCTTTGCGTTTCCATTCTGTGGTCTGGCAGAAGGGAGACAATACTCTTAGCACTTTGCTATTAGTAAAATGAAGATACCTGAAAAAGTGCTGTTTGTGAGACCCAACATTTTATGAGAGATTTGGAATCAAAGTATCAGCAGTTCTAACTGGATGGCAAAGCAGTTCAGCCAACACGCTGAACAAGAAAATTAGAAACAGTCTTTAGAAACTGATGCTGCTGAATTCCACCTGAATTTTATTTATCCCCTGGCTGATCAGATGCAAAACAGAGATAAGAAATTCTGAAGACATGGTAAAAAGTGGGAAGCCAGGTTGAGAATAAGAGGTAATCAGGAGTCTAAGATTAGAAGTCTCATCCTGTCTCTACTGCACTATCAGCAGACTTTCAATTCATTAATGGATGCAGTTCTGTTAAAAAAAGTAAAATAAAATAAATAAATAAAACCCCCCAAAAACCTAACCCCCCAAAAACCTGGTTGTCATTAGTAAGTTGTGTGTGTGTTCACGTTTGTTTACGGTATATCTAAGTATTATTTAAATAAATGGTGTCTCCAGCTGCCAGAACAGAATAAAAGCAAGAAAAAAAAAGTAATATACAGACCTCCTAAATGTTCAACATACACAAAAAGTTTGTCTTATATCTATTTCCCTTGATATTCCAGATTAATGAATGCTTCAAAATCAGGAGTTGTGTAATGCAGTTCACGAGGGGAACAGGACCTTTGTGCTTCAAACCCGGGTTTGCTGTCTGCTTTCTTGGGCATCATGATGTGTTATTCTGTTCACAAATATGTCAACTGCCACCTTAGATCTGCTTAGCCTAGTGCTTCCACTCCTACCATTGGAAAACTTTCTGAACATCACTCTTCTGATGGTTGAAACTAACTTTTAATTTATAACCTGAATTTGTTCATGATAAGCTGATACTCAATTATTCAGGTACCAGTGTCCTCCCTTAGCTTTAGAAAAGCTTCATTTTCTTTTCTGTAATGTATTTATGAGGAATAACCTTATCTTAGGTTTTATTTTGCTAAATTAAAGAAACCAAAGCATTTGCTGGATTAAACAAGCTGGTGTTTGTTTGTCTGGCAAAGAGGTGTGCACTCCATTCTTCACTACCTTCCTCTTGTGTTCTCAACTTTTGCTTCAGTGACTAACCAAACTAGCATTTCAGAGAAGGCACCACTAGAGACTTTGCTTAATAACATCAGTGCTTTCCTAACTCCTGACAGCACTTCTTGTCACACACTGTAGCATTGCAATAGCTTTCCCACCATGGCGTTGCATCAGAAGCTTGTGATCAGCTTGGTTTTGACCACAGCTGAAACAAGTATGTTTCTGCAGAGCAACAGCGTCTTGATCAGCTGATGCAGAACATGCAGGGCTGAGTGTTTTGTTCAGTCATGTACTTTAATCTTTTCTGTAGTTAACTGACCCTTTGCATAGCTCATTACTTCAATGACCAAAGCCACTGGTCACTTTATAACTTCTATTTTAAAATCACATGGACACACAATGGAAGTGTCCTGTAAATGTTGGCATGAAGCTTGAGAATTTTAATGCAAAACCACCACAACATTCAAAATTATTGGTACCAAGCAAAAACAATGGGCTTGCAGCACTTCCTTTATCAAATATCTAGTTAAAAGCATGTAGATATTTCTTTATGAAAAGCGGAAAAAATACAGTACTTGTAGGGAAAATGTTTGTTTGTGAGTTTGGTTATTTTTTCTTTTCAGATTTACATTTTCAGCCTCAAAGTTCATGAAAGAAAAGTGACTAGTTTTGCTCACTGGAAGTAATTCTGGATCAAATTAAGAATTTATGCAGAATGAAAGATGAAAAAATGCTCTTTTCATCAACTTTCTCCTTCATTACCGTCTAAGATGTGACCCTAACATCCAAAATAGTTAGAACTGTGATATAACTATTGTATTTCAGTAAATTCTTACATCATGAGAGGTGGACGGGTGAGAGGTGGATCACTTTGTTCTAAGGAAGGTTTTTCACATTTTACAGGGAGGTTGCTTGGAAAAACATTTGTTTTGAACCATTTTGTAGCTCTTATTCTTTGAAGCTCATTCTTGTATCTTCATAGCCACAAAAGAAAGGAAATACCTGCTTGCTTATTCTCTCATAACTACTATGCAAACAAATTGTGGTTCAGTCATTGAATGCCATTGCAGATGAACAGGAATGTGTGATGGAGATGTTCACTTAAATGGCTGCTTCAATGTTGTTTTTTTTTTTTTTTTTTTTTTTTTTTTTTTTTTTTTTTTTTTTTCTGGGACCAAAGAACCACTACAAAATATTGGGAAGACAGATTGGAAGTCAGAGATATCCCAGACCTGCTAACAGCAGCACAATGAAAACTGGAGTCCTTGAATGATAATAAAACCATTGAGTTAGTAAAAACTCAACTGATGAAGCTCTCATGTGGAACATGTGTCTACAATGTTACAGGTCATTTCCTTTGCCTTTCTCTATAAACATGTTTTTCAAATTGGTTTCAAGTTCATCCAGCTGCTTAAAGCACAGTATATTGGAAGCATATTAATATGACAGATAACTAGCAGCTGTTGTTGGAAAATTGACAAAGCAAAGGGTTGATGCTGCTTCAGAGGGTGAACTTGTGCTTTCAGGCAAAACATCTTCCTTGATATTTTACTTCTCTATGAGTTTCTTGTTGCAAAGGCTGGACCAGTAACACTAAGAGGTCAATTTTTTTCCAGATACAGCCCTAGCCCAAGTATGTCTTGTAAGAAATCGATATGCTGATGGACTCATTGTTCAAGGCTTTGAATAACAGGCAAAAAATGTTCTTAATCTCAGCAATTTCTCTCTCTGTTAAAGGAGATACTGCCATCTGCTAACCCTGACTCTACTTTATTCCTATTCATAGAACTATTTCTGTATTAGGAATTGGTGACAGTGTATTTATTTGGTGACACATTCTCCTGATGAAACTCTGTTCCAGAGATGATCTAATCCATTTAACCATGTCCTACCTCCTATCTCTTCAATTCAGACTTTGTTTTAAAATTATTCCACCAACCCCTAGGGACAGTTTGGTTAAAACACTGGAAAGCTACACCCTTCATAACTAGAATAAATATAATTTTCTTTACTAACTGTGAGTTTGTTTGGTTCTTGTTTTTTTTTTGTTTGGGTTTGTTTTTTTTTCTTTTTCTTCTCTGAATCACTGCATGCTTGGCCTGAGAAAGAGAGAAAATACACCACAATTCATTTAACTAGCAACATTACATTCCTATTTTGTATTTAAATCTATCAAGACACATACTGCTTCAGGTTTATTGCTGTTATGATACTACAAGTTTCATACAATTCACATTGCCTGTAGCTGTCAAATACCATACAACTTCCTTAATAAGAGAGAATAAACATACATGTACTTTGATCAACTTCACTGCTTCAAAGTTTAAAATATCCTCTGAGAGCTTTTCATGGAATTTCAAAAAACAGTTATTGAGAGGAGTAATTATGAAAGCAATAATTTTCTCACTGATGTTTTTCTATAATTCAGAGTTGGGTGGTAAAGGCATTATGTTTCTTTATATTTTTCCTCCTACAGTGTAATCTGCGAGGACTTTTGATTTATAACATTTTTCTTTTATAACTCACCCTGCCCTGAGGAACTGCAGAAGGCTAAGAGACTGGAAGAATGCAAACAAACTATGGAAACATATGTAGCACCCTGACAAACACAAAGCATTAAAAAAAAAAATCAAATCTGCATTTTAAATAGACTTGCATCAGGAGTTTTTAAGTGTGTTTTTGGGCTAGGCCACATGGTTAGAGGAAATTTGCCTTGTGTAGTCTGTTTTCCATTCAGAAATTGTGCTGACCTTCATTTCTTTCATAATTTTCTCACATTACAGCAGCAATTACTTATGTAGAAAGCGGATTTAATGGATGTTATACTTCTTTTTATGCAGTTTAGCATCTGGAAACTTGGGAGGAAAGATTCTGCTTCCTAGGGACCACATTTTGAGAAGTGCTGACTTAGGCCACAATCCCATGCAATCACAAGGATGCCACTGTATGGAGTTCTTTGCAGATCATTACAGGGAGCTATATAAAGTTACAAGTTGATTCTTAAAAGCTGCGTTAATACTACTTCAGGTACTTATTTGACTTTATTTTTTTAATTTGTTGCAAATTGCACATTAATAAAATAGCTGTTTAAGGTTTATGCCTCTAGCAAATATGTAATCATGCTGTTATGAAATAGCCCAGTGCTGAGAAAAAAAAAAAAACCTGTTTAAAAAGAAAACTGAAGTTCTCTAAATAACATTTAAATAAACATATTTATATATGTTTATTTAACATATATATAACATATATATAACATATATATAACATATATAACATATATTAATATTTAAATAACATTTAAATAAACATAAATTACTTTTTTTTTGTCTTAGCTCCTCTGAGTCTTTTTAAAATATCATTTAGAACTAAATTCTTTCAGATTGTCGTTTTTACTTCTTGTATAGATCCTGAGTGTAGTTTCTGATATGTTTGCCAGCTAGACCAAATTTTTAAGGCTGTAGGAGACAAGGGAGTTATATTTTACATGTAGGGCCAAATAACTCATAGGTTTTGCAATCTAAGAACAATCTTCACTGCAAATCCACAAGGTCTGAAGAATTTTATACTTTTTGCAGGTCTTTAGAGTCAGTGTTTCCAAGGTTTTACAAGCTCCACAGGGAAAATGATGAATCTTGTAAAACACGTGTTCACAATACAAATGGTTAATCATAAGTATGTCACCATGACACATGCCTGTTTCAGAATGTACAAATAACAGCATAAAGCAGTCTCTCCTGCCATCTTTGAACTGTATATCCTTCTATCAGAGCTGTAAACTGGTGGGAGACACAGCACATTCTGAAAGAGTGAAAGGTAGTCCAAGAGGAATACCATCCCAAGGGACAAGAAGCCAAAAAATATCACAGTGTGTGCTGAAGCTCTGCCAAGGCCTTTTCTAATTGTTCCAAGCTTATCACAAGCTGTCTTTACTCTATATTAATGTTGTCAGTATCATGAACTGCAACCTTAGCACAAGGCCAACACTGTTTCTAATGAACGGCAATGAGTTTGTATGCTGTTAACAAACTGCAGCAAGAACCAAGAAATCTGAACCTGTCTAGTAAGTAAATTATTCCATCACTTTTCCCTCTGCTTCAGAAGTAGCCTCCAAAACAACAGAAAGCTTCTCACAAGTTAGCTAGTCCCCTGCTTTTACCCAAAGCTGGATAACCTGTGTCGGTGTTGATAGCTATCCAAACTATCTGCTCTTAATTCTTCAGTGCTACAGATGCCAAAATTTCCCCTTGCAGGTGTTGCAAGAAGAAATGGTAACATTCTGAAAGAAGCTGTTTATGAATGGATGAACCTGGTTGAACTTTGAACATGGTTTCTAGTCTAATGAGCTAAAAAGAAAACGGTAGAGGCTTGTAGTGGCAAGTTCAGGGCTGTAAATACCCCACTTGTCCTGCTTGCTAAGAATTTTTAGAGTTCCATCATTAAGCTGAGCAAGACTGAGCTGCACAATTTTTCCTGGTTGGATTTTTTTTTCTATTTTTAATGTGTGTCAGGTGGACAGTTAGTTTGGGAGAAACCTTTGGTTTATCTTAAATCACCTTAAATCTCCTACTAAGCTCATACTTGCCCCCAGAGGAGACTGATCTTAAAAGGAGTTAAACATGACTGAAATTATTTTGGCAATCACAACTAAACCACTTCATCATCATGAATTCTGAAGCATGATTTATGTAGGACGCAATGCTAGTGTTAGGTAAGGTTGTGTTTTATATCTGGGTCTCACCTTCAGCCAGATCTTGGCCCCAGACTAATTTCAAGCCTCTCAGCTTTCTTTCCGGATTGGGCCAGGTGAGGGGCACCAGAATCAGACACAGCGTAGGACAGCCAGGCAGGGCCATGGAGATGGGGATAGCCTAAAGATAGGCTGGGTTGGGACAGGATTGGAGACCAGTGTCCTTCAGCGTCACTGAAGCTGGGACAGAGAGCCACAGGCTAGGCAGAAATGGGGCCCTGGGCCAAGGGTAGGGTGGAGAGGCTCTGGGTGGGGCTCATCAGGGTTGTTAAGGCCCATAAGTATCCTCAGGAGGGCAAGGTTGCTCCCTCAGGAGGGCAAGGTTGCTCCCTCAGGAGCTGTGCTGCAGCCCAGGGCATGCTCTGGGGCAGTCTTGTCAGGAGCTGTGAGGGTGTAGCACCAAGATACTCCTCTCCTCTGTGGGGGGCACCCCTGTTTGGCTTGGGGTCTCTGTGAGCCCTGTGCTGGATGGAAAACAACCTCCTTGTGCTGGGGGGAGTGAAAGACTGGTGTAACTGCCTTCCTCTTCAGCTGGGGACTTAGGCAAGGCCGCGGGACCAATGCCACAGCCTTGGCAGCTGCTGCCAGCCCAACAGGAACAGGACAGTGCTGTTTTCTGGGGTAAGCTGATCATTTGGTGGGCTTTGACATGACAGTATTAAAGTGATCCTTGCCTTTTGTGCTAGCTGATAAATGAAGTGAATAGGCAGTTTTACTTCTTATTTACCGCTGGGGACACAGTCAGTGTCCTCATGGAAGGCAAACGTGCTGTGAGCTGTATCCAACACAGGCAACGTGATCTCTGCCATTGGTGAAGTTACATTATGGCCGAGTTTGTCCACGCATCTGTAAGAATTTATGTCATGGGGGTTATGCTTGTTGGCCCAGGAAAGAAAGTCTGTGGCCAAATCCTGATCTCAGTTGCACGTGCGCAGCTCCCAAGGCAGTAGGGCTGCATCCTGGCTCAGCACATGGCCTAATGAGGTCTTGCATGATTGCAAATAATGTGAATGGCACACTGGAGAGTGAGCAAACAACCCTTCCTTGTTTTGCTCTGCTCTCTGCACTGCAGCATCTGTTTTGCTTCATCATTTTTTAAAAGAAAACCACAAATATTTTTCACCAGAGAGCTGATAAATAATAATCCTTACAGTTTAAAAAGTTTTAAGGGGGATAAAAGCTTTTCTTCTTGTGTATAAGGTCCTTATGTTTGGATTTGAGCATTAATTCACAGATTGTCTCTTTATTATTTGGTTCCCAGCTTGGGAAATCCTATGGGGTAGCGCCTCTTAGGAAATCACATGGGGAGATGTCTTAGTCTGATTTATTTTTATTTGTGTGCCTAACTTTGCACAGAATTGCCTTTCACAGCAGCATTTTTTTTTAATGGACATTTGTATTTCTTGGAAAATTCGGCAAACTGGGGAGTGTTAAACAATTTTTCAATGAAACTTTAAAGGAAATTTGTTGTGACCTTGTGGATGCACTTGGAATTTGGTTGCTGGGTGTGATGTAGTAAACTAAGTAGCTATTTTAAAGGGCTGTGGTCAGAAGATCATATGGGGTTTTTTTGTCTTGAAGTAGCTGCCTGAGAGGAAATGTATTCTAGCAAATGGCAGGCTGTATGTATAAACAGAAGCAGGGATAGCCTTAGTCTAGTCTTAGTACTTCTCCAATACTTTGCATTTGTGTAGTACTTCCGTATTTCATATGGTAGATAACAATTCATGAAGAGAAGTAGTTTTAGCCCTTCTGTCTTTCCAGTTCTTGAGATGACAAAAAAATGTCTAAAAATTATTATCAAAAGGGATATTTAAACTGTGGTAAAGAGAAATCTTCAAAGGTTCATGTTACTACTTTAAAGTTATGACTGGGTAGGTCCTGAGGTAAGCTCGGATACTTTTGTGATAAGAAAGTATATATTTTTTTATATATTTTTTTTCCCCAATGGCTCAAACGCATATTGTCTTGTTTCTGAGTTTCTTAAGTAAACATCAGGTTATTGTCTTGTTGTTTATCCAGCATCACAAATATATAAATTAATTTTAGAGCAAATGGATGTATTCTTCTCTCTTGTCCACATAACATTTCTTTTTGAGATTAGACATAACAAGATCAACAACAAAGCAGGAGAAACTGGGTACACATGCGAATTTGAAGAGAGTAGAGCTCTTTGCTCTTGTGAGGCTCTCTCCTTATCAACTCCATACAACTTTGTGCTCTCACTTGAAAAACAGTGAACACAACAGGAAAAGCATGCTTGTTCTAGAAATTGGTGGCATAAGCACAGGGGTTGGAACTAGATGAATTTAAGGTCCTTTCCAACCCTAACTATTCTATGATTCTATGTCGGGAAGTCTTCTGAACAAAGCGGCCTGCAGTACTTACCTGTTTGTTAAACGTATCTGCTTGGTAGGTAGGAAGTAAGACTGCTGCATTTTTATCTTGCTTAATGGTTACCTGCTGAAGGTGGGCTCTGAAGTCCTTTCGGAATATGTTGTTGTCTGTCTAAAGTTTTGAGCCATTTTTTTGAGCCATGAAGTTAGGATCAGGCCTTTTGAAGTTTGCTGAGATAATGTGATCAAATCAAAGCCAAGATTTTAACATCAGAGAATACCGAGACAGAGGGCCTTGTTTGGGGGGAGGGAGAATAGGAAGAAGGGGGCTTATACCTAAATAAAAAGAAGATTAATTAGAAGAGGCATGTGAAATAGAAAACAAAAACAGCCAGCAAGATCTGTGCTTTTCACAACTGAGAAGATAATTATAATAAATGCACCCCATCCACATGCACTTGTGCCCCCCCCCAACAAGAAAACAAGTGAAACCCACTCACCACCCTTTCACTGATGATTTCTCAATGTTGCTTTTCTGTGTTAAGCAGTTAAAGCAATATTGCAGGCTAGTTGCATCAGGCATAGTTTCTGATTTTTGACTAGGTTGTTGATTAGAAAAGGACGTGCTCGATGTGATGATAGGTCTGAAACATGGTCCCCGCTATGAAGAATTGTGAAAGTTCTATGCAAGCATTGCTTTAAAGCAGAAAAACTTCCACATTCCATGACTGAGTAGATGTGATAATTAGCTACTAGCAGAAAGGTGTGCCTTTGTACTGCAACATTGTACAAATGTTGCAGTGCCTGAAAGACTGCGTAGGCTTGACATTATTACAACACTGGTTTTTTTTAATAGCATTTATCTTTCTGTCAATATTTCTCACTGAATTTATTAAAATTATTTCATAACTCTTCCCCCCCCAGCAATTCCTTCACTATAATTAGATTGTATATTTTCCATTGTTGTGCAGCATAATGTTAAGTACTGGGTACTGAAGTGCATATTATTACTTTAAGAACTGATTAGGTGACAAGAATTAATTACAATTATAAATTATTACACAAGTCTCTTGTTCTACAGTGGAAACTTCAGTAAAATGCTGACATTGGATCGTTAGCTGGTGCTAATCTGTGTGTTCAGTTTTAGATAGTCCAAAGAAGATTTGATGTTTCCTTTCTTGAAATAAACAAAACCAGCTTCCCAACTATCAGAAGTAACAGTAGTTCTTAAGGGCTAATCATTACCAGCCTTTGTCATGGGCTTGTAATTGTTTCATGAATTCTGCTTCAATCAGGGAAAATATGCTTAAGTGCCAATAAAAGTTTTTATGCTGCTATGATTTCCTCCTGCCTCATCTTTCTCCTCCCAATTTATGGCTTTATTCCACTGTCTGTGTTACTAAGCAACACTGTACATGTTTTTAATGCAAATGACTTCAAACCCTCTGGTAGTAAGGCAGAATAACATCAGGTTAATTTCCTGATTAATATATGCTACAAAGAAGTGCTGTGCACTAATAAAAACAAAGATGGCTAGAAAGCTGCCTCATGGCATGAGGAAATAAAGTTGGTGGAGGGGTTGATTTTGGTTTTTGTTTGCTTGTTTTGGTTTTGGTTGGGCTTTTTTGTATTGTCTAGGTTGTCTTGTCTGTATTTGAAACAACCTTTCCAAGCAGAAGGATCAAATACTAGGGTTCCATCATTTTGACTTGATCTGCTGTGTGTTGATCCACCCAGCTGTTTGTGCAGTGTATATGCCATGATGATGCAAGCAGTTTTCTTGTGGTGGCATGCTCTGTTTTCATCTTTATACAGAAGGACATAAAATGATTGTTCAGATGCTTTTTTCTGCTTCGTTCCAGAATTAATGGTTGCATGTGAGGCTTTTTAGAACTGAGTGTTGTCTTTTCATTCAAGCCACTAGTAAAATTTCAGCTGACTTCAGAGTGAGAAGGATTCAACCAACGTTTGTGCTTGTACTATAAGTTCTTTTGCATGCCATTGTATCACTCCCCATATTCTTAAAGCTCTTAATTATCATGTATTTCAGGAGATTGCATATTTTTCCTCTTTTTTTCCCCCATAATTCACGTAATGTGAAGTCCTATTTAATGGGCTAGCAATTATACTCTTGTCCAAACAGCAATACCATTTTAAATGGAAATAAAGCAGATTTCTTTCTGTACTGCATTACAGAAGTCTTAGGAGTGGTGTTTAGACTGCAGTGTTTGCTCATAGGAACAGCTGCGACAGGCTTATGGCCAATGTTTGCACAACTGCTTTGACTTCTCTAAATCAATGGCAATGCTTGCTATTACAAAGTGGAATTTGAAAGTCTAAAAGTAGAATATCAAAGGGTTTAAAATATACTTAAATGCATGTTTGCAACTTTGATTCCTGTAATGCCTGAAGATTTATGCCCTTCAAACAGCCTGAAATAATATTGAGCTTCCAGACAAGTTCTTACACAGGCTCTAAGTTTGACTCCTACCCATTTTCAATGTAACAAACTAATAGTGTGTAATGCAGCTGTAGGAACCATGTCTGCATGCCCTGTCTTCAACTGATTCTTGTTCTGTGTATTATTTTTTCCCTCTGTATAAAAATAAATAGATTTTATCTCCTGTTACTTAGGCTTCTTGAAGGAGGAAGACATACTGAATTGCTGCCAGCAAAAACCTGTCAAATGCACAGTCAGCAGAATGAACAACAGACCAGAAACTTAGTTTAAATTTTAAAATAATGTTTAAATCATGATTCAAAACTTGTGCATAAGAATGTTTGTTTGTTTTCAAATTTGGTAGAGCCCTCCTGAGAGAATTGTACCATGCTTTTGGGAAATCAAGTATTTCCCAAATTAAAAACATTTAGAGAAACTTTTTCTGTGTTTTCTGTGAATACACACAATGTGGGATTAACACAGTTACAGAACACATCCTTAGCACTGACCATGTGTTCTCTACTTTTATGGTGAACTTAACAGCTATGCATGAAATACTCTATGTGTGTTTGGAGAACATATCATAGAAGAACAAATGTTAAGTTTAGACATGGTCAATTAAATACAAGTCTTTGCCAAATAAAAACAAGCCATAGTGTGTTTTAGTGCATGTTTGCAGCATGCTGGAATGTAGCAGTGGCATGTATATGATGTGTGCTGGGTAGCAGTCAGTAATATATATTAGCAGTAAATGCAGGTATTCTATTCTAGGTGAAATTTAGCGATGTCCCTGCCTGCAGTTTGTTTTTTTCAGGATGCCATTGCCCCCATGGTGGTTTTGGGCCAGAGGAGTAAACTTTATTTGCTGTAAATGAAACTGGATTTCATTAATGTGCACCGAACACATTAATGTTCTGTGTAAGTTTGAATACTGGGGGTGGTGGTCTGCTTGTAGTTGTAAATTATGGAGCTTTGCAGTGTTGATCAGCTCCTCCCGTGACATAGGCAGATCATCAATCAAATGATATCGCAGGAGAGGTAAAGGCATGTTATGTCATGGAATAACCTTGTCGAAATATTTGAATTAACTTGGCAGAAAATTCAGCCTTTAAACAGCTCCAAGATAAGCATTGAAATGTAAGGAAAATTTTATCTTGTTTATAAAGTTTCCAGTCGTCTTTTGGGCAGGAGGTAAGAGGTCAAGACTGGAATACGCCTTTAGACATGGTGGGGTTTTTTTTGTGTTTGGTTAGGTTTGTGGAGTTTTTTTGTTTGTGGTTTGTGGTGTTTTTTTTTTTTAAGTATATTGTATACTTTAAATAAATTTAAATCCAGTGCATACTCGTGCGTCACAGTAATGAATGCTGATGTTTTGGCACTGATCTGTGAAGCTTTTGAAACATACTTGATATGCACATTAGAGGTGAGTCCCACAAGAAAACTGAAGTTAGATGTTTAAAGAGACCATGGGCAAAAGAACTGTAGAAGCATATCCCTTGGTAGAATCTATCTAGACTTGAGCAAAAAGTACGATGTATTTTTCCAATATACATTTAAAGTTTAATAAACAAGGTAGTCACAAGTGTCGATCAAAACAAAACTATGTGCAACTTCAGAATTTCAGGTGTATGAGCTGTACAGATAGATAATGTATATTTTCATTTAGAATCACTGTTCTAGTCAGACTCCTTTCTTTGTTCTGCTACCTGTGTTCAGAGTTAAGGCTAAAAACACAGTGCTTGCAGGTTTGAGAAACAAAACTTGGAAGAAACAAACTAACCATATGGTGTGAAGATTATGCTAAACCAACACTTATTTAAAGTTATTTTGAATTGTTTAATATTTTCAGTATTTCAAAATACAGTTGGTCTGATTTAGGTGTTTCTGTGAAAAATCCTTACTTTTTTTGTACAGTTATGTTAGGCAGAAATCCATTTTAAATGTGATAATTTTTCTGAAACAGAGCAGTGCATATCTACTGTCTAATATCATGTAAAAATTACAAATGATAGTAAAGAGAGCTATCATAGATATGCAGAGTAATTAAAGAATAACAAATACAGTTTTGCTGGATTTAATATGTATGTCCTGCACTGTACAGTCTAGTTTATAATGAAAAATATTCCTTTCTGTATGCTGCCTTACACTTCTATTTAGAGTAATCATATCACAGACTCCAGGCTTAACATTAAGAATTCTCGAGTCGGTGCAATTACATCTTATGTACATTTATCTAGGACCTGTCTTTGGAAGGTATCCTGCAAATTATACCCATTCTCTCACTTTATAGGTGCTTTTATACAGAAAGGGGGCTTTGGGTCTGCAAAATTTTGTCATACTGGGTAGGTTTTCTGACAGTGCAACACTGAATCCTTATAAAAGATTAGAAAAGCAATATAAATGAATAAAACCTTGTGACTCCAAGCATGTTTTAGATCCTTTAGTATTTCATAGCTGTTCAACAAAATTAAATATAGCAGTACTATAGTATATATTATATTTTTGTAAAATTATTTTAAGTTTCTGGGGTTTTTGGTTTGTTGTGTGGTTTTTTTTGGTGGATTTTTTCTTTTATTTTGTTTGTGTATTTGTATATCATGTGATAACTAAGTATGAGGAGTTCAGGCTAGGTGGAGAAAGCCCATGCAGCTATATATGCAGCACCTTGCCCTCCTTTCATGAGCATATAACTACCTGATGGGTGTCTAATGCATAACTGAACATTTTTTCTGCTGAAATAAAAGTCAATAGGAGCAAGTCAGCTGCTAATGTCTTACATGCATCTATTGACTAAATCATTTCTGGTTATTCAGTTTCATAAAAATGGTGGAGTTCACATTTGCTTGGAGATGCTTGATAGTCTGTGTGTATGTTTGCACAAGATTGTTCCTTGCTCGTAAAACCTTTCGGTATTTTCTTTTCTACTTTTAAAAAGCTTTTTAGATCTTTGGTTAAATAAAACCCTCTACATATATTTAATTTGATTTTTTTATTTAATGACAGTGTGAAATACCTTCACAGTTTTGTATTTTTTCAACAACAGTCTTTGCTTTCCACCCTATTTTAACTTTTTTTCACTTTCTGATTTGGCCATAAAGCTCCCAGTGATGGTATGTCTCTGTGTATGTATACCTCCTTTTGCAGCAGGACCTGTGCTTGATTTTACCCTCACAGCAGTGCCAACATATAAAGCTTAGGAATAGTTAAAACACATAGCAAATAAGTAAGTTATTTAGTAGATAAGCTATCAGAATTTCTTAGGGCCAGCCTTCAGCTGTTGTGGGAGGAGGCAGAACACCAATCCCCTCTTACTGTGCTGGAACCTAATCCTGTTTCCACTGAAGCCACTCTACAACATGGCACTGCTTAGAAGCACCAAAGCTTATTCTAAGTACGGGATATATGTACATTGAATACTCAGCTGCAGGAGCCTGAGTCTATCTTTTCAGGGCTGCTATTCATAATGTAATGTGATCCTACAGTTGATACAATATTCTGGGTAAACCTGTCCCTTTAACTTTTTGGAAGCTAAATTAAATTAAGCTTAAATTATCCTTTAAACTCTAACCTGTACATAAGAAAACTAGCAATTTTTAAAATACTCACTCCCAGGAAATTTTATTAACTTAGTCAGTTCTGGAAAACACAAGGAGTTGCTGAACTGCAGTACTACAGCTGGGTTAGATTTTGGATTAAAAGGAATGGTGGGATAAAATATCGCCACATTACATGGAAATACTTTGGTAAGGATGATATTGCCTAAGATACACAGCTACAGATACACTGATAATAGCATAATACTTACAATAGTACAGAAACATATTTCTTTGCTTTGGGTGGATTGATACAGCAGTGGAGATGGCTTTCACAAAGACATCTGTTGAAGACGTACATGCTTTTAGTAATGCTTCAGACAATGAAAGTTCTTATAGTAGTAAAATTCTACAATATAAAACTAGCTCTATTGAAATAGAAAACATTAACATTTACCACTTCACAAATTACAACTGCACAAAAATATTTGACAGAAAATAGTATCTAGTTCTTGTTACTTAATTTACCAAGTACTTTTAAAGCTGCAGGCCATGGCACTTGTCCATTAAAAAGATCACACAATGTTGTTCTCAAATGTACCTATTTCTCAAGTGTCCAGCTACTTCTGCGGAACTCCTCAGTAACAATGAGCTTGACACCTCTGTTATTAACATTGAGGATTTGTTAATTCAGCCTTGTAGTGAGGTTGCTGTTGAAATGGACTCAATGGATAGAACAGCCTATTGCTCCGCACAAACTGGTGGGATGATGGTCTGGCCAAGCCTGTAATGTGATGTAAAAGAGCAGACTTGGAGACACTGACCTTGTCAGCAGGGTAAGAGTAGTTTGGTATGTTCCAAACTGATCAGGATGTTTCTAAGAAACTTAAGAGCCTCTCAAAACTTTTTGGAAGATTTTAGTACTTAGTTGAAAGATTTGTTCTTAAAGATTTCTCTTTGCTTCTGCTTTCAGTTATGGTGGTGTAGATTTTTTTTTGTTTGTGTTTTGTTTTTTTAATGTGTAGCAAAAATAAAATTAAGTATTTACACTTAACACTAAATATTCCCCAAATCAGCAAGTCCCTGCTTTTGGCCTTCTTCCGCCCCCTCCCAAATATTTGTTTCTCCTTTCCATAACAAACTTCTCGCTGGGAATACCTGCACTTCAATACACTCAAAAAAAGAGGTCAGAAAGATAAATCATTGCTGAAGCTATGCAAGCAAAGCTAAACCAAACCTGGGAATCCTACTATATTCTCTGCTGCTGTCACGTAAAATGATAAAAACCATCACCTGAACAGTAATTTTGGTAAAGGACTTTTGGCCTCATACTTACTCAGCAAGTTCTTGATTAACAATGTAAGTATGAGGAAATTGTTAAAATGAGAAAGCAAATTAATCCTCACTGTATCTTTAACGGTTTTGTTGGAATTTGGGCTGACCAGTGCAGATTATACAGAATGACTTAGGATAGGTGTATAACAGGCAAGCAAGCAGAGAGCAGAGCATGAAACATGAGTCATATAAAATATCACCACACAATAAATAGAAATAAATATTATGCATGTCAAACATAGTGTTGATTTAGCAATTATTCTGCCAGCAGAAAAAGTATTCATTTAAACAAGTCAACAGAACATAATTGTGAAAGAACAAGAGTTGTGATGCCTGTATTTAGGCCTGTATGCTGTCCCCTTTAATGTTGGCATGAGTTCTGTGCACCCGGAGTGCAAATGGACAGACTAAGAGTTTGCCAAGTATTTTACTTTGGTCATCCCAAAAATGAAAAGTATTTTGGATGCTCCTTTTAAAAATAAACGCACACTATTACATCTTAACTTTGTGTTCTTTAAGATAGTTGGAGTTTGTTCTTAAATATATATAGCTAGTTCTAAGAGGGCTTAGCCCACAGTTCCCCCCAAATGGCAATCATACAGAGCCAAATCTTATTCCTTCCTCCTCTGCTGGTAAAGAGTAGCCCCATCCATAGCTATGGCCCATGCATAGCTTTCCAACATGGTATTTTCAGCGCGTATGGCCAGGAAAGCTTAAGGCTCAGCATCAAGGTGTTTCTGAAGACCCGTACTGGCTGCTAGGTGCATGATGGAGATGGTGCATGTGTGCTGAGGAAAATGGAGACTTTCCAGCTAGCTCTCAGTTTAGGGCTTCATGGGGATGCCTGAAACTGCAGGATGTGGCTGTACACAGTAACTCTGTGCTCCAAGAGTTTACTCTCTGCTGCTGCCCAGTTATAGTTGCCTGAGAGTTTCATCTCTGTATCTGTTGATATGCCTATTAGTTTTTCCTGTAAGGAAACACTGAAAACAGGATTCAGTATATCTGGTCAGCTGATGACCATTTTCCTATCCTTTAGAAGAACAAAAATCTCCTACCATTATTTAATGGCAGCTTTGCCCTCCACTTTTTTTGCTTATCAATTCAAGGTCAGTCTTGCTTTCAAGGCACACCAGCTGCAAGTCCTTCCTACCTTTCCTGCAGCAACACAGCCAAATGTGCATGCTTGTGCTTTTCCCAGTGACCCAGGTATGCAGAGGCGACACCAGCAGCCCAGGATTTACAGGCTCTTAAAAATGCAGGATCTAGTCTGAAATGATCAAAATCATTAGCAAATGGCTTCTCTTTTCTTCTCTGTCATTTTTATTGTTCAGAGTCACTACTGAATCTGCTTATTTTTCTTCTTGGTGATAAGTGTGTCAGTTCAACTAAGTATTTCTCAGTTATCACTCATGCAAATATGCTTTGATTTTGATTTTTTTATACATATATATTTTTCTTTTTGGGATGGCTCTTGTAGTAATGCAATCAATGTTTTGCAAATGAGATACCTTTTGTGATCATTGGGGACACTGGATTTTGGTGACCACAGGGATGAGAAAATGATGAGGAAATGCTTGTTTAACCCCTGTCAAAGAAGTTAACTGCCTTCCAGACGGACAAGTTTGTATTTTGTTTCTACATGAGTTTGCCCACAGGTAAGGATCTCCAGATCCATCAGGAGGCAGAGAAAAACTGCTGTCTCTTTCTGTAAAAACTTTTGAGATGAAAAACGTATTTGTGGCTGCATCCAGCAGGTGGCAAGCACAGCACACTGAATTATGTCTGAGACAGAGCTGCTTCTGCCAGGGGAAGTTCCTGGTGCTGCTCAGCATGTGTGCATGACCAGATATCATACAGATAAATGGCAACCTCTGTCAGGACTTCATCAGCTTACCAAGTGGTGAGGCAGTGGTACTGTTCTGGATACTATTTATAATGCATGGGATTATTGCTATATTCATTTTTAACCAATGGCTGTCTCACTTATAAGGATAGATATAGGCTAAATATAAATTATTCTGTATAATAATTTAACCGTGTCTTTAAATGACACATTCAGGTTTCAAATTTAGAGATACTAGCTTGCAATTAAATTAACTTAAATCTTTAATGAAAGGAGTTTTTTTTTTTTAAAATGTGCAGCTTTAGAAGTTTTAGTGATTCCTCCCAGCACCTTATAACATGTAAGTAGAAATTGTTCCCATTTTGCAGCTGGAAGAACAAAGGCAAAACTGAAGAAATTTGTCTTAAAATAAGTGAATGAAAAGGCAGAAGAGGCATAGGATTCCCAGATCTGGCTGTAATACCATTTTTTCTTAAAGAGTATTAAATTACATAACTTTTTGTTGGTTTTCTTTAAATAATTTTCTAAAGTATAAAAATAATTCAAAATTCTTGTGCATATGCAAGAAACTCGTAATTGGGCAATATGGATAATCCAGCCACCTGGTACTTGAAACAAAGCTGCATTAGATGTGTAATTTTGAAGATTATAAACATTGCAAATTGTGAAGGGTCATGTAGTTATATCCATGATATATAAAGTTTTGGAATTTTTCTTCAGTTTTGTTATGTCAGAAAGTATTTATGAACTCGTTTATCTTTGAAGACAATAAATGAGTGTGACTCAAGATTCTGGAGTTCATTATCTGAAGACAAAAAGGACATGAGAGATACTATTAATTCAAACTTCCTACAGTGTTTATTGCCTTTCCTCCCTCATTTGTATGGAAAGTTTGATCCAGACCTTTGTTCTGATTTATGCTAGTATGAATTTGTTCCTATTCATAAAAGAAAATGTTCTACAGGGAGAAATAGTCTAGGCTTAGTTTATAGAAATGGAGAGAAATTCTTTAGAAACCAAGAGTAAAGTTTGGTCTCAAGTGTTTTGTGACGTGACTAAAAGCATTATTAGTTAAACTGTAATATAAGCATTGTCACATTTTTGCTGATCAGAATGTGAGTTTGTTTAATGTCCAGGAATTTGAAAAACTGAATAGATGGTAATTTCTCTTGCGGAGTGCACTGGTTATTACACAAAACCAGTTTTGTTTTCTGATCACCTCTGTCCCAGAAATCATTTCCAAATACAGAATTTTACTTTTAGTCTAAGACTATGGAGTCAACCACCTCTATAAGTGATGTTCTTCAAAGTCAGTGTGTCATATCACAAAGAAAGACTGAGTGAACCCTATTTTTTTGTGTGTGTATATATATATATATATATACATACTTTTATACTGTTATAAAAATACCCACTGGGATACAGATGTACATTTATGAAGCAATGGTTGAGAACCAAGTAGGAATATAGGTTTAAAAATATATTTAATCTATATTTAATAAATAAATCTGCATTTTATTGCATGTATTATGAAAAAAATTGCCATTTTAAAATTTAAAATAGTAGCATAAATCAGAATGAGACTAATTTCAAGGACCTTAAATTTCCTTTTGAGTTTAAAATTTGGCCTCTCTATATAGCATATATTTGAAAATACATCATAAATATGACATGTCATAAAAAAAACCCAAACAACAAAAGCAAACAAGCAGTGTAGCTCCATCAACTCCTTGAACAAAATTTGGAATAGCTCGTCTCTGTGCAAAACAGGTCCTTCATAATTCATGTAATTTATACAAGCTTTTCCTTTAAAAAGACCTCTGAACTTAAGTCAGGAGTTTTCTCTACCCTTTGTCTGTAGTTTTGAGTAAATGGCAGGATGCTGGCAGACACTCTGACGTGCCTTTCCACCATTAATGTTGCTTTCAGTAAAGAAAAACAAAATAAGAACCCAGCGGTCCTCTTCGCAATGTAAAATAAAAGGCCACTGCTAAATCTTTACAGTATGATTTCCCTGAGGTGATCTAATGTTTCCATAATGAGCACTAAGCAGTGATGTTCAGGACGGCAGATGAATTTTGTCATTCTTGCTGCTTCATTCACCATGTTGTTCAAAACCAGCATATTGCAAGACACATCACTCAGTGCCAAAAGACCCAGCAGTCTTTTTAGTGTGCAAGCGTATATTTTCTGGTGGCCGATATGAGAGGGAGCTCATTTTTGTTGTTAGGCTTGGATGTGCGCTGACATTTGGTGGAATGTATTTTATTAGCTGAAGGAAGTATTTTTTAAAGTTTTTTCCAAAAAAAACATAAAAAAAAGGATTCAAACAGTTGTTAAAGTAAGCGATGCAAATGGTGAAGGGCATAGCCGTATCCACAATATCAGTGATTTTGCAGTCTGTTATTACATGTAATTGAATTAATACATCCAGAAAAGTGAACACTTGATGAGGAATCCAGGAAAAGAAGAAGAAAAATACGATTGCCACAATCATCTTAAAAATATCATCATTTCTGGTCTTATTTTTTTGAATTTGATATGCCTTCTTCAGGGTCTTCCAAATTAAGGTGTAGCTTGTTAATATGATCAGAAAAGGAATCAAAAAGCCCAGCAAATTTTTGGATAAGCCTAACCCAACCCGGAGCGTTGTGTTGTTGTTGTCATACCGAAAACCGCAGACTGTCATGTTCAAGTTCTCAGCAAAGAATATGTTACGGTGAATGATGACGGGCAAACTGGCCACGCCAGCGAGAAGCCAGATGGCAATGCAAGTCATTCTGGCAACAAACATGGTACGTCGAATTCGGGACTTCACTGGATGCACTATGGCCAGGTACCGGTCAATACTAAGGCATGTGAGGAGGAACACACTGGCGTACAGGTTGAAACTTATCCCAGCTGATGCTAACTTGCATAAACAGTTGCCAAAAGGCCACTGGTACTCCATGGCCGTGTAGGCTGCCCAGAGCGGCAGAGTTATTAGAAAACACAAGTCAGCCAGTGCCAGGTTTAGAAGAAAAATGCTGGCTACTGTTTTTAATTTCATGTAGCAGTAAATGACAATAACGACCAGGCTATTCCCAAATATGCCTATGATAAAGATGATGCTGTAAACAGTTGGAACCATAATGTAGATATAACTGTGCCTTCCTGAAACGGGACAGTCAACATGGATTCTTTTAATGGTTTCTTCAGTAGAATAATTTGGAATCATCTTGATCCTTTGAGCTGTAACCTAGCTTCAAGGAGAAAATACGGAGTTCACTCCTAGGAGGGGAAAAGAGGAAGAAAATATTATTCATGACAGGGATTTTATTTTTAAAAAGTTGAATAAAATGTCAAGTTCTTTTCCTTGTGTATAACACAATGTGTCAATGTTTTTGAATTTAAAAATAAGCCATCTTCAAGTGTCTTCTCAAATAATCTCAATCATTAGCATCCCTGCCCATGGCAGGGGTGTTGGAACTATATGATCTTAAAGTCCTTTCCAACCCTAACCATTCTATGATTCTATGATAATTGCTATTTTAATATATACTGTGCAGAATAAAACAGCAGTGAGAATGTTAGGAACTGGCTGAACACTGTCTAATTCTTTTCAACATAAATGAAATCTAATACTTCTTTCAATTACAAGGTTCCAATTTAAAATCAGACTGGTTAGTGAACATATGTCATCAAAATATAATATGGACTCAAAATAACATATAAATTCAAGATTAGCAGGTTATTTTCTTTCCATAAATATGTGATATATCTAATGAACAAAGTTATTCAGATATCTCAGAAAATACACTTAAATACTCCGAATACTAGTTCATACTGTAAATGCAAAGTCTAATGCATTACAAAAATCACTAATTTTTTTCTATACATTAAACTTAATCCTTTGAAACAATTTTTACATCACAGAGAGACTAAGACACACAATCTAGTGTTATGTTGTAGCACAGATACCTTAAATATTCAGAAGTTACCTAGCTCCCTATCTGACTTGGAACTATAGTATTTAACTACTAATGAGGAAAAAAAAGATGTGAAAACCCAGACACATGCTAATTTGTTGCACATCAGTAACTGCAGAAAAGTTTAAGAAGTGTGCAAGGGGAATGAAAATTTATTTTGCCTTTTCAGTTACTGACAAGTTATGTTACCAAGAGCTAAAGTTGTAGTCCTAGTGTATGAAAAATATTTCTGGACTGCATTAAGTGCATGGCAATGGTATGAAATCTCCTTTACAGGGCACCTGTTTGGTTTGCCAAGGCTTGTATGTTCTGCAATAATGATTTCCTTATTAATGATTTTAGGAAGCAAGTAATATGCTCTAAGTAATGCTTACACAAAATCTTTTCAGAATGTACAAATAGTCAGTCTTCCCTCAAAAACAGTGCATGATTTTAAAAACTAAAATAAACTGATAGCAGAGTAGTGTTTATTGCTGGCTGCAGGAGCCTGACAGCTGTCAGCAAAACCCAACTTGTGCTGTCTCAAACACAGATAAAGTGAAACATGTTGGTGTTAAAAAAAACCCAAAAACCAAAACAAAACACCCCCTCCAAAAAAACCCCACAAACACCCAAACCCCCAGCAAACAAAAGCACAAGCATAAAAAAACCCCAAACAAAATCCTTTTATGTAGATAAATATACATGCCCCAAGGCTCTGGGCAGTGCAAATACATTCAGAAATAAAAGATGCCTGTCATTACAGAAATATGGCCTATGTTGTGACACAGGTGGTTGCTCGTCATTTGCATTGCGCAGCACTGACTTTTCTGTTAACTGCAGAATGCTGCTGTTAAGTGTCTGACATACTCTTGCTGGGAGACAAACCTTATTGCAGATGTACTGTCTCCTTAATAAGCAAGCAAGGTGCAGGCAGAGCCCACACAGAAGTATGAAGTGGAGCCAGGAACTGAACCCAGAACATGGATTGCAGGCAGCATCTTGTGAGCAAGGTCACCCTTTGGCTCTCTATTAGCTTTTAGAGACATGGTATTTCTCTGTCTTAGCTCACATTCTATTGTATATTTGCATTAATAAGCTGATTCATTTCCACAGAGCTGTGGGTAATTTCAAGATTTAGGTTCTTAATAAGTCTATCAAGTTTGGAATATCTAGTTAAATGCAGTGAATAAAGTCTCTGTCAAGATGTGCAGTGTAATACCTCCCAGTAGCTGAAATTCATTCTGTGAATTAGTCCTGCTGCTTCAGTTGGTACAGATGCCTCAGTGACATCAGCTATTTTTGACATGTTTTAAAAAGTTAAAAAGTCGAGCAAATACAGCTGGCACAAAGAAATGTACACCATTCTGATCACACATGTCATTGTAATGCAGAGCTTCACGGCTTTCAGACTGTGCCAAATCTAGAATACATGTTGTTTGGCTCTTTGGAAGGTCATGCTATCCATAGGACAAGGAGAACCACAATAAAAAGATTTCAAGATTTCTTATCTCATCCTTTGGTTTTGAAAGTGCCCAAGGAGATCTGACAATAACTGATATGTTCTGCAACATCAAGGTCTGGCAATATTTGCCATGTCCCATCTACATGTTAGTGCTACTCATTATCATAGCCTTTGCTCTCTTGCATAGATACTGAGATTACAGCTGAGAATTCAGCCTGAAGAAACTAGCGAAGTCTCTACTAAGAAAATTACCACTGCAAGTTACACCTGCAGTCCTGCAGTCAAGTGGATCAGGGTCCAGTTGAGGCTGATCAAGCCCTTTCTCTGTGACCAGATTAACCCAATGGTGGTGCCATTTGGCAAATGCACCATCCTCTGTGTGAACTAACTGGCAGATTCTGTGGCTACAAGGCAAATGTAGCTGATGATGATTACTCCCCCTTCGATGGGATTGTTTTTCGAAAAGCAGTAGATGCCAAGGCACCTTTCTCACAGTCAGTTCATCCACCCCTTCAGTGTACCGTGTTCCATTGTTTAAATTGCAATTTCCCTTTTCTATCCACTTGGTGGCCTGTATTTTTTCATGCCAGTAGTAGCTTTAGTGGATATAATTAATGGCAGATGTGCTTCCAAGAAACTCTTATAATGATTATATTTTCAGAAATGTGCTAAAATAAACAAAAAATAATTGAGAAACTTGTGTCTGGTACTCTAAGGTACTGAATTCTCTGAGCTTATTTTGGAGCGCTTGGGAAGTAAAAAAGGCAGACCAATTCCCATAAATAACCAGGAATTTGGTCAAGAAATAATATAATAGTTCCATTTATCTCTGTAAGGCTCTGTAGCCCTTTTGGAATTAAAGGTTTTGATGTAACACTAAAGTCAGCAAGTTGTGAAAAGGATATGCTTGATATGTTACCAGTTTTAAATTATAATAAGGAATTATAATCCATAAATAAAGAAATCTATCACTACTTTCAGTAAATAAAGCAGAAGCGGGAATACATAATGTGCTTGCTTTTGGATAAGTAGATACAGATAGATATTGGATAAACAGATAATATGGATTGCCATATGTGTATCTGAAAAGAGTTTGAGTGTTGCTGTGAGAATCAATCTTATAAGAGCTTTACATATGAAATGCAGTGAGGAAGGCACTGTTAATGCCAAGCTGAATTTTTAAATTTCCTGGAAATTTAAAAGTTTCGGAGCTTGCCTCAGGTAGATCTGCTGCCTTGAGGGCATCTCCGACTTCAGAGCTTTAGGAAAAGCTTCAACACGTGAGAAAAACAGAATTTGTTTTAGAAGGTACAGGGCCGTAGCAGTGCCAAGTGACGAGACAGCGTGCCTGTGGTAATGTAAACTCCTTACAGGCAATGATTTCTTTTCTGTACCACTGTCATTTTTGCTGTTATTCTCACAGCTCGGCTGCTTGTCCCAGGGTCCAGCAGAATGTTTAAAATGTTACAGGAATAGATGGCTGGTGCAGCTTTGTGCTGCCAGAATTCACCAGAGCAGGTGAAACCACAGGCCAGTTAAATGCAAGTACTGAAATTGTGCACATTGATAATTCCATTTGAATCTTCTCAAATGACCCGAGTTAAAAAATGATAATCGGATCATTTTAAGGCTGATACACAAGGAACTTTTTCTTAGAGGATTGATGTGACTGTGGTGTGACAACATCAATCTCAAAGCAAATTATGTGGTGAGCAGCTAACCCCTGCTGTATGTTACTGTCCTGGCTGATTTTTTACCTTTTTTAATTACAATGATTATAATAAGTCACTGATAATGAAATGCTTCAGACTGCTCTACCAACCATTATTTACCATGCCATTCATTGCTTCTGTTGGGTGAACATGCATCCTAATTAAACTGCTTATGGAAACAAGGAATGCTGAGCCCACGCAAGGTAAACAGCACTTTGCCAACCGAAAGATTAAGAGAGCCCTGGCTGTGGCTTCTGTCAAAACTTCATCAGCTATAAATAGGTAAGCAGCTGTCACAAGTCAGATTTTTTTTTAAAAAAGTGGTTTTGCTATTTGCTTTGACGAAGACTAAACAAACTCAGGGTGACCAACCTGCCACAGCTGAGCCACCTCACCAGCAGGTAATGTGAGGGTTTTTTTCTTCTGATGGTGGATTATTTGCTTTCCTTACAAATGAGAAGGTATTTCAGTGTTTAAGAGGGTGATGCATTCTATTTTTATATGAAATTACTGCACAGGGAGAACAGAGGCTGCAAAATGTTTGGAACAATATGTTCAATGTATTAGCTGCATTTACTGGTTGCATAAGCTTCTTTCATTTATCTTGAGAGTTTAGTCCTCCCCTTTGCTAATTTCTATGTCTTTTTTCCTAATTGCTGAGAAACTAATGACGTTTTCTACATGCTTTATTACAGAGACTTTTTTTTTTTTTTTCCTCTACCCAGCCGAACAACCCCTTTTATCCTAGTTGCCATAATTAATATAATTTCTTCTACTTCATATGCTTACTTCAGCATCTCCTCTGCTTTCCTGGAGTTCCTGAGTAGTACCATTGTGAAGCCATAAATTTACGTTTCTCCTAGCTCTTATTTCTGCTGCTCCTTCTAACCATCTTTATTCTGCATTCATGGCTTTCCTAAGTGTTTTTAGTCGAGTTGATAGGTGAATTGTGGAGGGTGAGACAAATGCAAACACTGGGGCAAATAAAGGCATGTTAATTTGAACTATCATGGCCTTGCAGTGTGCACAGGCCTCCTGTCATTTCTGCCGTATCTTCCACGGAAGTCAGTGTCTGACTTCATGGTAAATGACAATAAATCAAAATATTACTGAAATAGAACTGTGATAAGCAGTATGGGACCAAAACACTGTTCATGAACACATGAACACCAGTTCATAAGCACACAGAACAGAAAGTTTCAGAAGATCTGTATTAGTTGTTGTCAGGCTGGCTGTTGCTTTTGCAATTTTTGCATCAGGAGGTGGTCTGACACAAGAACAAAACAGGATTTTCAAGACCTTGTACTGGCCTGGACATTTTTAATAGCTGTCCTGGTCAGTCTTCATGAAGCAACTGCCAGTCTGTCAAAACTGCTGTTAATTTTGTTGTGTTTGCCTTTTTTTTTATTTGTTTATTTACAAGTATTTATCTTCTAAATTCTCCAACCTATATGGGGATTCTTTGTGTCTTCCCTTTTCAGGAGTTGAAGCTGGTCTGCTTCATTTGTGCTGGAAAATAACTGTCTGTGATCTTTCTACGATCTGTTTTTTCTATAACATCAAAACTCTAAATTGCTTATTACTTATTTAGTGCTAGCGGAGGACCAGTTATTGATACCTTGTGAATGTGAACTGTTTATGTACTCTGACCTTCTCTGTAAGAACTTCTCTGCATTTATTTCCTCCAGCACACTTCAAAAGAGTCTGCCCTTCTGTATCATGGCTTCATATCTTATTCTGAAAAGAATGAACATCTCTCTTCTGTTTGTTTTAATAGACTATACTGATTAATTTTCCTTTTACTTCCCCAGTCTTTCAACTGTGCTCAGCTTCCGTCATAAAATTTATGTGAGAAAAGGACAGATGAATGGACCTTTTCCTCTGGGAAAAATCAATGCTTGTGGAATGAATGAACAGTGGAAGTGGGGAGATGTGTAATTTTGAATAATGCGGGGATGTGTAAAAGGAAAAGTAACACAGTTAAAAACAGTGACATTTAAATTGAACTTTAATTAGTATAATAATGTATTTCAACCACTAGAGGTCTGTATTTCCTATTTTAAAGTAAGAGAATTGCTTTATTTTATATTCCATCACCTTCTAAAATATCCTCTTCCTTCACAATTATTTAAGATGCAAACAAAAGGAAAAATACCTGTCACTCAGCTTCTGCATTTATGTGAAGTACCAGAGTGAAATATTTTCAGTTTATTTTAATATCTCCTAGCTTATATCTAATTTTCTTTAACATATTCCTGGTTTTGATAACCTTCAATCTAATTCTTGCACCTCTAAGTCATGGAACAAGATCGTTTTACTTAATTTTTTCAAAGGCATATGCAGCTTAAACTCTCTGACATTTCTGAACCAAATTAAAAAGAATTTTTTTAAAGAGAGACTAAAAGTAGGAAAATAGTTATATCTACTCATTAGACTAAAAGATCATTTTAAAACTAACTAGTTAGTGGCATGTTGTTAATCATACAACTCTTTTTCCACATATAGGCAAGGGTGGTATTCTTGAAAGTAATTCTAAGTTAACTTGACTTAAATACGTATTTTTCTTTTTGGAGGAAGGCATTTTTATTATTGAAAATGCCAATTCAGAACTACTTTTAATCCTTCATTTTTAAAGTGATTTTTTTGGAAATTGAAAAGCAACATGAGTCTACACATTTTTTTGTTATCTAAATGATGATTTTTCATTAATTGTAACACATTTCACACTTTGAAAATTAAATAATACTTAATGCTTTTTAGCCCCTCTCCTCCCACCTCTTTTACTAATTACACCTGGGTTTGTCATTACCCTTTTGGACAGTGTCAGTGCATGGTGATGTGTTAGCCTGTTTCAAGTTATTTAGATAAATAGCTCTCCAATGCTAGTAAGGGCAAACAGTTTTCAATCAGGTAGAGAAGGCTGTTAGTTTTATGGTGGCATCTATTTTATTGAAATAAGTATATGAGCAGAGTAGAACCAAAAAAAAATTATTAATTATTGTCCTGTGTCAGGTAAGCAGAAATAATTTGTGTCTTGTCCTATATTTGAATCAAATTGTTTATAGGGTGTCAGTGTACCTCTATGCACTCAAGGCCTGTTTGGGTACAAGCATCTGACATATCTTGAAGCTGCTAAAAATAGGAGCATTTAGAGAGAACAGAAGTGATATTTTGAGATTAAAAACTAGCAAGCAGCTGGCTAGATTTAAAACACAGAATAAAGAAAACTAATCTTTCATTTGCACACTGAAAATTTTGTATTAGAAATGAAAGTGGCAAAAATTGGCACACGAAAGGCCACCTCTAAAACACTGATTTATGTGGCTGTGCAGTGATGAATAGAATCTTCCCACTACATTAAATGCTTAAATAATACTACAATGTAATATGCGACAAATTTTCTGCATGCTCTTTTTAACAACCCACAGTGTGATCATGTTAGAATTTTAGCAGTTGCAGCAACAGTTAAAGTTTGGACTATTTTTTGCATATAGTCTCATGGTACTTACAGAGTCCAGAAACACTGGAAATATTTCTTCATGCTACTAAGTTCTTTGGCCAGAGTTAACTCTACCAATTCCCTCCTTGTGTATGGGTATTCTTCCAGAAGTTAGGAAATACTGATGTACATATTTGTATAAAACGTTGCTTGCAGATGTTAATGCCAAGGCAGGATTGCTCAACTTCACTAGAGTTTCTCAACCTCACTAGAACTTAGTGGTTTAGTGAACACTAGAATAGTGTTTACTATTAGATTAGAATAGATTAAGGCTTTCTTTAATACAAAAGTTTGTTGATTGACTGATCCACAGAGCACTCATTAGCCAGAAGTCTTTCAGTTAAGTTTCTGTATTTTAGTTGATGGGTTTCATTTTTCAGATCTTCCAGGTTTAGGTTTAAAAGTAAATATTGTTTTCTGGAAGCTTTTCCTCTATACACTCATAATTTTTTTTCTCTGCTGTCAAGGGGAGGAAAAACATTCTTCGGTTCAATAAAAGTTGAACTGGACTCCAAAACACTGAAGGATTAACCATTCTCAGCATGCAATGTATTTACCTAATCTCTTGGGGAAGATCATCGAGGTGATGGTTTTAAGACATCACTGGTTCTGGCTTGACAGTGTATCTGATACTCCAGATAGCCTAGATTTTCCCACAAAATTTTCTGATCTCTTTCTTGCATGTTTACCCACCAGAGTGATCTCTATTTTCTTTCTTTGACCAGTGCTGCATAATGTGTTGCAACCTCTCTGGGGTTTAATGTCTTAGGTATTATGTATCCTTAAGATACGTGAACATAATTTTATATTCACATTAACTTGAAAAGTTAATTAAACAAAGTTTAATACTTCTAGTTTAGTACTTCTGGAACTAAACATCAAAAAGGCTAAGCTTCAGAAAAGATGATGTCTGAAAAGTGAATCTCCTTGTGCTGATCACCTCTGTTGCTCTGTCTTGACAGGAATGAAGATCTTTTTCTGTTCTAGGTTATTAAACCTATAGCTGACTTAGTACTTAAATACGAAAAATTGTTATAGCAGGTGGCAGTCACTCTTCTTGTTTATACCACAAGGTAAAGAACTGCCTCTTTTCCCAAAGAGAGACCGAAGAGCCTTAGACTCTTGAAATGAGACTTTGAAATGAGGACATTAACTATCACCATCAGTCAAGCACGGAGTTTTGTTCCTCTGTTCTAGCCAGCAGCTTACCAAAAACGTTGACTGGCACCCTCTTAGGAGCTAAAAATGATCAATAACCAGCAGGCTAACCTAAAGTCTGCTTACCAATGACATGTCATTTCTTCATATTGCTAACAATGCCATCTACTGCACATTAGAGCATAGACTCATAAATGCCAGGGAAAGATTCATAGATGCCAGGAAAGAAAAAATAAATCTGTTTCAGATCAAGGTAGGACTAGAATTTCTTTTTTCAACATTGATATGAGAAGATTTTTGAAGAGCAACAGAACATAAAGTACTATTTCATTATTAATATACAACTAACTGCACATTCATAATTTCAGATTTGATGCCTGGTTATGTAGTATCTTTAGGGCATTTAAAACTACCGGGAAGCGCCAACAGTTAACAAGAATTAAGCCATCAAGTCCCAGAACGAATAAAAGTGAGATTAGTTTGAGCTGTGAAAGGTTACATGCTGCATAGTTACTTTCTCCGAGTGACAGTAAACAAATGGATTAATGCACTTCCTTTATTGCAGCTGGAATTGCCTATATAAAATATAGTGTGCCCCATGTGATCATTTTTAATAAAGACAAATAAAAATTCAGATTTGCTAAGCACCAGTGAAATCATCTGATGGATTTTAAGTTTCTATTCTGATAGCTTTGTTCCATGGAATGAAAGTTTTAAAGTATTCTTTTTTAATTACACAGCAGTGCACATCCTACACAAATGTAGCTTCTGTATACCTAACCACACACCTAAAATTTCTATTGGCCCCATTATTTCCATTTTGAATGAACCATAAGCTTCTACTGTGAACTCCTCCAAGCTGAGCAGTAAGGGAATTTACATTAATTCTGGGCTTCATCCAGATCAATATTTCAGCCTTATATTTTAAAGGCTGTGGAGAGGCAAGAAAGAAAAAAGACTTGCTGAAATAAGAAGCACTCCTAAAAACACACCTCATCATGTCCTCTTCTAACAGAACAGAGATCAGATACAATGTGATCATAGAAAAAAAAAAAATCACAATTTGACTTACTGGACATTCCGTATACCTATTAATCTGTCTTTAAGGTTATACAGTCATCTTCACTGAAGCTTGTGGGTGCCTCTCTAAGTACACGAAAATAGCAGCAACAACTGTTCTTCCTTCCCAGCTTGTAGGAGAAATACTGTGTTATATTACTGTGATTTCAAGCATGCAGAGCTTAATAAGGGGTTGCAAGACATTTTACATGCTGTTTTAAGTATCATTGGTCTCTGGTCATCCTTATTTCTTCCTGGAGGTAACATTTTTTCTGCATCCAACATTGAAAGAGTTCTTAGTTTCATTGCCCATATCTTCTCAATTTTGGCCAATAGTCAAGTGGTCCAGCAGAAGCTGACTATTATCTGGAGTGGCCTTAGGGGGGCAATAAAGGCTATTTCCACAAACTGCTATGAATGCAAGACAGAACCTTTCTCTTCTACTGTTTTTCAAGGAAAAGACTATGTTCTGAGCAGCACAGAGAGATATCTAGGCAATTAACTTGGTGCTTTGCTGGTGTTTAACAGTATTTGAATTTATAAATACAATAATTTCAGCTCTAGATACAAAATGTAGGTCCAAAATATCCCAATAATTGCTGAGGCCAGAACTGGCTCTAACAGGAATAAACAGTATTTGCATGTAAAGATCTTTATAGAATTGAGTATCTTTAGGTTTTTTGTGCTCATTTTGAAATTCAAAACTTTTGAAAAGGTGTCAATATGATTATCAAACTGAGATCATCTCCAGTGCTCAAGGAAAGGGAAGTTTTCTGGTTTTCTCTTCTTATTGACATGATCTCATTCTGAGATTAAACCAGCTGACTTGTCTATACTTCAGCCACTTGCTCTTTCTCCAGTTTCACTCAGGCATCAAGAAACTTGCCTTACACCTATGTTAGTCTTCTGATAAAACATTGTTTCCACTGCAAGCCTTTTAGCTTTACAACTTCTTGAAAATAGAATGTGTGTAGTCTACAAAGATTCTACCGCAGAAATGATTTATCTAAAATACTAGAAAGGATGATCCTTGGAGTGCTACTGCAAAAAAACACAGATGTTTGTAAGAGGGAACCTGCTTTTGCTAACTTAAAAAGCCCATAGTTACCACATGGTTTTTACCATGTAGATTTTATAAAGCTCCTGAAACTTGGCTGAACTTTGAAAAACCTAACCGTGCTGGAAGGGATGATGTAATCCTACTGAGGAGGAGGTCTTTTTACAAGGGCAGGTAGTGATACAACAAGGGGTAATGGCTTTAAACTGAAAAAGGGGAGATTAGGTTAGATATTAGGAAATTCTTCACTGTGAGAGTGTTGAGGCACTGGAACAGGTTGCACAGAGAAGCTGTAGATGCCCTACTCCTAGAAGTGTCAAGGTCAGGCTGGAAGAGGCTTTGGGCAACTTCATCTAGTGGAAGGTGTCCTTAGCCCTGGCAAGGGGGCTGGAACTAGAAGATCTTTAAAGTCCCTTCCAACCCAAACCATTCTATGAAATTTTTGTTTCTTTAGAGGTTAAGAATTGCATTCTGAGATTTATCATTTGATAATCATAGTTATGGTGTAAGTAGTGTTTTAGGATCTTGAGAGTAACAGCTACTCACGTAGATTATGGCTTGTAGAACTGAGCCCCAAAATATTAGTGTCTCATGGGGATTTCTTGCTCACAACTGTTACTCTGTCTCGGACATAAGAGGACATGTTTATGTATTTTCCTCACAGTTTTTGCAGCATATAAAACTCTAACGTGCTGTTGTATTTTAATTTGAAGCCTAAAACATTAGAAATGTGCATCCCTTAACATGGTGGCTGGCCAAAGCTGTTTCTGCCACACAGATTCTTCTACAGGGATGTGGTGTGCAGGTACACAGGTTCAATTCTCCTCTAGACTCCCCTACCTCCCATGATGAAGACTCTCCACACCTTCAGCTTTACTAATGGAAGTGAGCTAATGACAAAGGTAAATGGTTATATCTTTTAGCTTATAACGGGCAGCTGTACTGCAATGTGATGTGTGTGAAATATTGTGTCATGAAACCTTGACTTCTTCTGCTTTTTGGTCCAGGAAAAAAAAACTGGCAAACAATAAAATGTCTCACAAATTCTGTGAAAACTGTTAAAATAACAAAACCGTCATGTTTTATTAAAGGCTGGAAAATAAGTATTATAATGAAGAGGCAAGAGGGAAAAAAAATAGGAGGTGGGAGGTGACACACCAAAAACCAGTACGGCCAGATAAGGGCTGGCTATAAAACAATGGTATTACAATGATTGCTCTGAAAGGTCTGATCCTGGGGCAGTAAGTATATGTGTACCAAGCTCTGTTTAAGCTTATGCATTCTTGGTTATATTAGTGGCTGTTGATAATTTAGCAGAAAATGTGATTTCATGCATCTAAATTAGAAATTATAATATTCTAAAGTGGTTAATGCATGAGTGACATGCCCACAGCAATATGCAATCACTGTCAGAATCTTCTCTGTCACTGGCAGAGATCACAATAGAAAACGGAATGGGAATGCCAAACCTGCGATTGTTTCCTCATAAATCAAATCACCTACTTCTGAGAGAAAAGAACTTTTCTGAATCTAGGTGCAAGTTCTTTGGCCTTATTCTGGTTTACAGATAGCTTTACTATGAAAGTCACAGAATCATAGAATCATAGAATAGTTAGGGTTGGAAAGGACCCCAAGATCATCTAGTTCCAAGCCCCCTGCCATGGGCAGGGACACCTCACAGTAAACCATGCCAACCATGCCATCATGCCACCAAGTCAGTGGTGTTACTATCATAAAGCTACTGAAAGTGATGCTTTAATTAAAGTTCCTGCTGATTCCTCCAGGCAAAGGTGTTTGTAGAAAGAAGGGTAGCGGACGTAGCTAATAACTTAGCTGCGTAAACAATGATGGGAGGTGATGAGACTTCTTTATGGAAATTAATTTAAGTTACCAAATTAATCCAACTAAAGGCTTCCTTGCTTTGCCCTGGTAGTTTAGTTTATTCAGATGTGATGGTGTCATTTGCCCGCTCTCCCACAGCTGTGTTACTCTCCTGCTAAGCCAGAAGATGCAGAGGCAAAAATTAACATCTGTATGCAGCTTAAGCCCCTGAACAACTTTGTTTAGTCAAATGTGAGATAACCTCATGAGCAATGAACTCTGCAAGATAATATTACTTCTACCTTTCTGGTACAAGGAACTGCCTCTCTATTTTCTTGTAAAATAGTTAAGAAAAGTGCTAGAAGAGAGCTTATATACACGGATTTGTCATGCAGAAGTAATGCAGCAAATCAGTAACATTTTGACATGTGTGGAAACATTCTGCTGTGTGTGATATTTTCCTGCCATTAAGCAAAATCACCAAGGTGGAGTCATGACACTCCTAAGAGCTTTACAGGTTTAATATGCAGTCCCTTTTGCAGAATGTGCTTTTTACTTTTACCCTCCCTCTCTCCTCCCCACAAAAATAGAAGTGTAAATTAATGAATAACAACCTTTAGAAATGCACTATGCAAAGCAATAGTTACCTTCATATGCAACAATGGCTAATCCGTCAGAAAATGGGGGAGAAAAGAAACACTTAAAATTCTCTAGTTCTGCTGCAGAAATTGAGAGATGTCTGTCAAATAGAGGAGTTCCACTTTCTGATCTAATGGAAATTGGATGAGTTAGCTGAGAGTAGTTCATGTTGCACATTATTACCTAAAAAGACTTTCCCTCTCTAAAAACCTCTAACAAATCACATCCCTGTTTCTTACCTATCACCAGTGTTGTTGGAAGGACTGATAAAAGCTGTTGCCTAAAAGCGATAAAAATGTTAACTGAAAAACAAACACACATGCAGATGCAGCATGTCCGTGTGGAAACAGCCATACCTGTATCACTACAGTACCTGTTATGCCAATCCAAACTATGCTATGATTCTATGTTAACTAAGCCAACTAATGCGGAAGTTTTATCACTGCATTTCCAACACCACGACTAGCGATTTTCATGTAACTTCTTTCTAGACAAAGCATTACAGCTCTGGGGAAAACAAACCTCACGTTAAACATATTTTTCTTTTGCCTTCAATCTGAAAAATAGTGTTTGTCTTACTGGAGAAGCAAAAGCAAGTATATTGTGGGTTTCTGTGCAAGGAAATGGGTGCTAGATTTAACACCTTCGTTCAGAGGAAGCTTTGTCTTCCATGTCATACTTCAGCAATACATAATAGGATTTGGTTCGCTGTGTCTGATTGAGAAACTTGATTACTTTTCTTTTATACAATTAATTTAGATATCCTTACAGTGGGAAAATATCACACAATGGCAATATGCACCAGAAAAGACTTTTCTTCCTTAATGAGAATGTTGGGAACAGCCTGGAGGGAAAAGTTAAAAGACTGAAAGCAAAGGATCAGCATGGAGGCTTCTTAATGAATACCTCATTAGGGTCAGAGAAAGGGAACCAAAGGCAGAAAGGAAAGAAAACAGTATGAGTAACTGGTAAATTACAAGAGTTTATTCAGACAAAAAAAAAATCTTTTAAAATGGTAATGCAGCTAAGCCGGAGAGAAGTTAGTATCATTGTAACTGTTAGTAAGTATAAAGTGGAAAACATAGAGGCCCGATTGTGCTTTCACTTGCACAGAACTTCTGTTAAGGGCAGATCATTATGAGGACTAGAAGAAAATTTGAGTAGCCAGATATAAAGATTTTTGTACAGTTGGACTAGTGAGGTGCTGCTGGGTTAATCAAAGACAATGAAAGGTCACACACCTTAATCCATGCAAGTTAGAAAGCTAATATCACCCATTAAAAAAACAAAATACTGTGACGCTTAGTGCTTTGTCTAGAAGGCAGCACACTTAATAGAATGATACCAAAATAGTTGTTCTGCCAAATTTGCACAGCTTATTTTCTGTTTTGTTTTGTTTTTTCCCCAAAGTAAAATTTATTGCTCTATTTTGAAAATCAAATTTATTAGTGAACTCCCTTCACTGTCCTGGCCCTGAGATGTTCCTTGGGGGTACTGAGGACCAGCAACAGAGGTAGCAAAACAAAGTAGGCTGTTACAGCCAGAGTGCCAGCTAACCTATGATGCTGTGAGCCAGTGCATCCTCAACGAAGTGCAGTCTTTGTTCTCAATCAAACATAACTGCACAGATGCCCAGAAAGGTAGCGAGAATTACTGACTGAGCTGAGCAAATGCTTGGATGTGTGTTTGCCCTCTACTGACATGATTTTCTTTCTCTTTTTTTTGATGGTATTTTTAAGAACATGGAACAGCATCATAAAATGTATCTGAAGGCAAACTTTTTTATAGAATCAGAGTGGTTTGGGTTGCAAGGGACCTTGAAGATCTAGTTCCACACCCCACCCTCCCCTCCCAACATCGGCAGGGACACCACTTTTGAAGAGTTTTCCTTTGAAGTGGTTTTCGGGAAGCTCATGGTTAAAGAAATATACTTTACCAGAAATAAATCCTGATTTAAGAAAAAGAAACACTATAATTGCCTTATGATAAGCTGCTAATAACCAAGCCAAGAGGAAAACAATAAAGACAGAAATCTAACAGCAGCGCTGGAGTCCAACTCTGAAAACATAGGTTGATTCCTGACCCACACTCTCCCCTTCTGATTGTTGTTCATTAAGTAAAGAATCTGAGAAGGGAGCAAATCCTCAGCAGCTTGAGTAGTAGCAGACTAACTCGGGCTCAGTGTACCTTGGGGGAGGAAGGAGGAAAGGCTTGGGTAACAAGGATGAGGGGAGAAAGTTGAGAAGGTGAAAACTAATAGAAGCTTGTGAAGAAAAAGATGAAAAGGCAACATACATCCTATAAACTTGGATTGGGAGAGGCATGCATGGTTCCTCAGTAAACAAGTTCAGGCTGTGTCTTTGTACATTATGTGCTTGCCTGCTTCAAGCAAAGGGTCTGGCCAGGCTGTGCTGATGCTAAAGCAGGGTTAAATGGAGGCTAACTGCCAACAGAACATTTTTTAGGAAAGTCAACTTGTGCATTTTTCTCCCTTGCGTAAGCCCCCCAACATAAAAGTACAGCTGTTCAGTGGTTTTCTGGAATGTTTTACTATTTCCATGGGTCAATCTGAGCTAGAAATGCTGAGACACAGTACTCTCATTCAGTGTATCCCTCTCAATTTTCAGAAAAGTGAGGGGACTCAGGAATGCTGTTTTGTTTTCTGTTTCTGGTCCTATACTT